>JAVXUL010028246.1:0-11547 GCA_035590515.1 Trichilia minutiflora
GAACTCACCCTTCGTTCGACCGAAGCTTCGCGAGCTCTCTGGAGAAATTTCGTTCGACCGAACCAACATTCGTTCGATCGAATCCCATTCGTTCGACCGAACTGCCCTGTTCGTTCGACCGAATGCTTCCCACCTTGAGCTTTCTCATGCAATCGAGCTCCCGATCGATTTCCGACATCCATTCTCAGTCTCCAAGCATTCTAACTCTTCCAAAACCTCAAATCAACCCTTGAAAAGAATCGAACTCCTCATAGAACTCATGCGTACTTCACTGAAAAGACGAAAATACCCTTATTCAAAAACACGGGTGTGATAAAACAGGCTTAGGGTGATAGTAGGATCTATCACCTGCCAGTAACATCCTTGAATCGGGGATGTTACAGATTCAACCCTTATGGTAAACATGAAAGTTATAGATATTTGACTCCGCTTTCGAATGTCACTTGTCTTAGGTTAATCTAAAATTTCTATCAAAAGTTATGGGTCAATTACTCAATTACTGAAGCAAGATTGGGTTGGATTAGAACGATAATGAGACTTGATTGATAGCATCAAAAGTATAAATTAGAGCTCGAACTGATGGTTGGACCAAACATGACAGTTTTATCCCAATGAGTTATATTTCCAATGGATCAGATTCACCTCAATAGCTCTTTTAGATGAAAAGTTATACCCTTTTTACGTTTACTGCACAAAAACCAAAATTAACTGCAATTACAAACAAAGTAAATTTTACATCAAAAACTAGAAATATGCATATATGGAGAGAGTTAATTATGCTTTAAAGTATAAAATGATGAATTTAAACCTTAGTAAACGTACACTTTTATGTACTCATCAAGTAGCTCAGAAGAGGAGAGCATTTAATGTTGAACGAAGAGAGGCCGTAAAGGTAAAGGTGGAGAAACTTTTAAAGGCTAGGTTTATCCGAGAAGTGCATTACCCCGAGTGGATTGCTAATATAGTAATAGTGAAGAAAGCCAATGAAAAATGAAGGATGTCTGTAAACTTCACCAATATGAATAAGAATTATCCTAAAAACAATTTTCTTCTATAAAAAATTGATCAATTAGTAGATTTCATGGCAAGACGTGAGTTTCTGAGCTTCATGGATGCTTTTTCAGGGTACAATCAAATCAAGATACATGAGTCTAATGAGGACAAGACTGTTTTCATCATTGATCAGAGCTTGTATTGTTACAGAGTTATGCCTTTTGGTTTGAAGAATCCTGGTGAGACATTCCAAAGATTGGTTAATATGGTCTTTAAACCCTTGATTGGGTCAACCATAGAAGCGTATATTGCTGATATGATTACAAAGTCTATGAGGGCCTATGATCATGCTAAATATTTAGAAGAGACTTTCTTTTACCTAAGGAAGTATAACATGAAGTTAAATCCCGAGAAGTGCTAATTTGGCGTCGGCACTAGAAAATTTCTCGGTTACATCGTTAGTGAGTGCGAAATTGAGGCCAACCCTTAAAAAGTGAAGGCTATCATGGAATTAAAACCTTCGAAAATAATAAAAGAGTTACAAAGTTTAACAGGGAGATTAGCCGCATTGAGCAAGTTTATTTCGAAGGCTACAGACAAATATTTCTCATTTTTTCAGATGATGAGAAAAGGGAAGAAGATCGAGTGGGACAAGGGTTATGAGTAGAGTTTTAAGGAGCTTAAGGAGTATCTGGCTCATGTCCTACATCTCATTAGTCCTGAAAAAGGAGACATTTTACAACTATACTTAGCTGTCAATGACCACTCTGTGAGTTCTGTTCTGGTAAAGGAGGATACTGAAAAGATACAGAGGCTTGTTTATTATGCTACCAAAACTTTGTTAGATACTGAGACGATATATACCTCAGTAGAAAAGCTTGCTCTCTGACTTGTTACCGCAGCCAAAAAATTACATCCTTATTTTCAGGTGCATCAGATTGTTGTAATGATAAATCAACTTTTAAGATAAATCTTGTATAGATCAGATTTATCGGGGCAGTTAATAAAGTGGTCAGTCGAACTCAGTGAGTATGATATAGATTATAAGCCTCGGAAAGCTATCAAGAGATAAACGTTGGCAGATTTCATTGGTGAAAGGTTAGTGTAAGGGTAACTATTGATACTAGAGGTCTCAAAAAACAATCAGACCTGAGGTGAATCAACATCTATGCCTCCAATATTTCAAAAGAGCTTTGGCAATTACATGTTGATAATGCATCAAACGTTCAAGGAGGTGGGGCTGGTGTGATTCTGAGAAAACCTAAAGGAGAAGAGATCATGTATTCCCTAAGGTTTGATTTCAAAGTAACAAACAATGAGGCGGAGTATGAAGCTCTGATAACCAGTATCAGGTTGGCTCAGGCTTTCGAAGTTACATCTTTGAGTATAAATTGTAACTCTCAGTTAATTGCCAATCAGATTAAGGGACAATTCTAGGCTAAGGAGGATAACATGTAAACTTATTTGAGCCAGACCAGAAGACTCTTAGAGACATTTAAAGAAGTTATAGTGAAGCAACTTTCCTGATCTGAAACTCCAGAGCTGATGCATTAGCCAAATTAGCTTCTACCTTCAAGGAAAAAGGCTCCTACCTCAGTGCTTATAGAGATTCTAACTCAAAGAAGTGTGAACTTGAACGATGAATATATGGCTACCATACAAGAAATCCTAAATCCGACGTGAATGAAGAAACTCAAGTCATACATCCAACGTAAAAAACTACCAATAGACAGAAATAAGGCAAGAAAGATAAAGAACAGTTTAGTCAAGTATGTTATCATTGATAATATATTGTATAAACATGATTTTAACTTGTCATATTTGGAATGTTTAAGATTAGATGAGGATAACAAAGTTCTGGAAGAGATACATGGTGGAATCTGTGGAAGCCACAATGGGGCTCGTTTTCTTATGTATAAGATTCTTTGACAAGGTTATTACTGGCCTACAATTTTGAAGGATGCTTCTTAGATTATCAGATCATGCCACATATGTCAGATTCATGGAGATATTCTAAGACAACTGCCAGAAGAACTCTCTTGCTTCTCCAGTTCTTGGCCTTTTTCTCAATGGGGGCTAAACTTGATTGGATCGCTACCTGAAGCCTGAGCCAACACCAAATATGCAATTGTTGCGATAGATTATTTTACAAAGTGGGTAGAAGTAGAGGTTTTCTCTAGCATAACAGAAAAGAAGACAACAACTTTTGTGAAACAGAATATAATATACTGCTTCGGAGTCCCATAAATCTGGGTGGTTAACAACGGGAAGCAATTTGACAACACCAAATTTAGGGAATTCTGTTCAGACTGAGTATCGATTTGAGATTTGCTACACTAGCTTATCCTTAAGCTAATGGACAGGTAGAAGTTGCCAATAAGATAGTCAAGAAGGCCTTGAAAAAGAAGCTCGGGGAACACAAGGGAGCATAGATTGATAAGCTGTCCTAGGTACTTTGGGTTTATATAATAACTCCCAAGGTGGCAACAGGAGAATCCCTATTTTTACTAGCTTTTGGATGCGAAGTCATGATTCCAGTTGAAGTCAACATTTTAACTTTCTATGGTAAGACCATGATAAAGAAAGGAATAAAGCCAGTCGACGACCAGACCTGGATCTATTAGAGGAAGCTTGAGATAAAGCTATAATTAGAGTAACAGCTCATCAATAAAAAAGTGGCTCAATACTATAATCAGAAAGTCAAATACTGAACTTTTTAGAGAAGAGACCGAGTTTATAGACAAGTAACTCTTAACACCAGACTTCTTGGTGAAGGAGTGTTTGGAGCCAATTGGGAAGGGACGTACAAAATTATAAAGATTCTCAGACCTGGCATCTATAAGTTGAAAACCCTATGCAGAGTACAAGTTAGGAAACCCTGAAACACTGAGAAGTTAAAGTTGTATTATCCTTGAAGGTTGAAGAAAAGGCGTATATATTGGACTCACACAGGTATGTGCAATATATGCATGAGGGCTTGCATTCGAGTGCGTGCAATACATGTTCAAGGGCACATGCGATACATGTATGCTTACCCTTTATTTGCGAGTATATAACACACGTATTAAAGAAGAAAAAAAAAAGAGGCTTATGGTAGAGCATGGGAGTGCATGCGCAGTTAGAGTTTGACAATTTTGGTACAATCGTGATCCTTTTTAGATCTTTTATTTTTCTATGATTTTTATTTTATTTTTAGAATATAATTAAGTAATGATATTAGTGTTATATCATAAAGAATAATAATTATTATATGTGTGTGTATATATATATAATAGGTGTTGTTCTTTTGCAAATATTTTGAATATGATTTTGGGATATATATAATTTTTGTCACGCCCCGACTCTAGTCGACCACGTGACAATCACCGTGAATTCTAAGAATATATCCTATTAATTAGAATGTAATCCCAAGACCTACAAGGTATAGTACTTGTTTTATAACATATTTTCAAAAATAACACAATGTAAAAAATTTTCGATCATGAACATAAATCAACATCTGTATTCCCATAGAATACACAACATTACAAATATTTTTCAAAATATAAATTTCAATGAGTTCTTAGCCAAGTCAAATAAATAAAATATAAATACAATATTTCCTGTTTAGTGGACTATAACACCTCCGTATGAGTCGAGTACCTGAAAGATCTGCTGAAAACTCACTTCACCTATGCTATGCCACGCCTGACAATACTAACCTAAAATGAAAAAAATGAGAGGTGAGTATTTAAAAAAATACTCAGTAAGTTGTATGGTCAATCCTCACCCTAGGACTATCGAATTCCATATTCTCTATCCTGAGTTGTATAGACAATCCTCACCCATAATATCACTAACATGGCATACAACTAATATCTCTATCATATGTGGCTCACAAAACCAAAACATAACTGTGGCTCACAAGGCCAAAATATATCTGCGGTTCACAAGGTCAAAATATATTTGTGACACACAAAACCAAATAGAAAATAATGTTATGGCACGCAAGGCCAAAATATACTCATGACTCCCCAACCATTGTTTATAATCTATATCATTGACTATGCCACATCTACAATTATTTTATAAAATATCATTTGCTATAGGCCTTCGATCTCATTCTTATATCACAATATTATAATATATACATTAGGCTTCTGGCCTCACAATCATGGCATCACAGTCATGGCAATCAAGTACTCATAATATTCCTATGCTATCACAAACAAGGGACCAACTCGACCAGCACACAACATAATTCTAATGCCTCCTCATTTCAGTTACATATTCATGTATACATGTATCCACTTTTTATGCTATACCGAGCATAATAATCATTTAAAAGCATATAATGAGGCAAAACAAACAAAGTGTATCCACTCACTAGTTTGGGATGGGAAACCATCCTCGGGATATCCTTCTCATGACGGAGATTCTCTAGTCTCGACTGTCGTATCTAGATACACATACAAATACATATTTAATAATCTATCACTATGCGCGTGCATGATACAATGTATGATCATGTTACTTTCTCTCTCTCTCTCTCTTTCTCTCTCTCCCCTTTCTTTCTATCTAACATTCTGTCCATACATAACCTTGCTCTATTTACTCATTTTTCTCATTAATTTTAACACTAATAGAAGTCAAAGTTCTCTAATTTATCGATACAAACGATAAACTGAAACCCTAAATCCTAGGTGTTTGTGAACAGTATCCGAGCTATCTATTCCTAGATTTACATGAAATGACAGCTCAAAATAGAGAGATAGGTTGAGGGATAGGCTTACCTGAGCTTGTAGGTGAGCTTGAGTCCTTTTTTTACTTGAATCTCTCTTCGACTACTGTTTATCGCACCTCTTTTCCTCATGAATCCTCATGATCCGACAGATAAAATTCCGATCAAAAGAGATTTCTAAGTTTATGGTATGTCAAAACCCTAAACTTGATATATTGGTTTTTATGTTCTAAGTGCATGCTAAATTTAAATTTTCTACACATCCTATGCATAAATGACAACATATATCAATATATATGTTGACATAAGTTAGGGTTTTGAATTATCTAATCTTTTTCAAGCTTGAATTCGATGAATTTAGCTATAAACACATGTAATCTCTTTAATTTATACCATCCAAGCATGTAGGAAGCTTGAAAAAACAATTTTCAACATAGAAAAGTGAAGAAAACATTAGTTTTTCTCACCTTTTCCTATTTGGCTGAATTTTTGCTTTAGGTGAAAGATGATGAGCAAATTTTATTCATTTTTTATTTTATATTAAATGATAATTATCATTTGTTAGCCAATCAAAAGCCTACCAAATAGACCAATGGTATTTTTCTAAAACAAAAGGTTTTGAAATGTTTAAAACTAAATAAATAAATCATTTATATAATGCTTGACAACTAAGCATTATTTGATAATTATGAATTTTAATAAATAAACAAATTTATATTTTATATATATAATCAATTTTCAAAATTAATTATACATATATTATGAAATTACTAAATGGTCCTTATTTATTTATTTACCCGTTAAAAAAATAATAATTAATTGATATAATTATAATATGAATTTTCAAAATTCATTTTAATGGTACAATTACTATTTTGTTCTTAGTTAATTATTTATTTTCTTGACCATTTAAGAAAGTATAATTAATTTAAATTAATTAACAATTAGCTAATTTAATTTAATGATTTCATAAATTAATGGTAACATTTATCAATTAGCTCTTGGATAATTATCAAAATGACAACCAAGTATATTAACTTACAATAAGTTACAAATATACTTCTTTGTCATAATTCTTTAATACCCTAAAGAATTATGCATACATACATACATACATACATACATACATACATATAACATTTATTTATATATTTTTTATTTGGCCTTTACTTATTCTGGATGCTACTAGTCTCCGTTCTAAATAATTTTCTCTCTCGAGAAAAGTTTTCTAATACGTAAGGATTTCAGTGTGACCATGAAGGTTTATAGTAAATTAACAGTGAGTTATTTTCGAATATTTTAAAACTCAATGACTATGGTTGGCATCAACAATATGCTATAGTCCTTAATCCACAATGAAATAATTCTTCATCAAACATTGCTTTGATTGTACGTACAATGTGGGTAAAGTTCTTTTATTGTCATATTCTAATCAAATTAGGGTTCATGATATGACAATAACCTAAATTTGATCTTTTATGAATTATCAATCAATATATCATGAACATATCCCATGAACTCTTTTATGTGACTTTCATTTAGCATTGGTCAGTGACTTCGTTTCAAACATCTATTGATATTCATAAACTAGGCTAGAGTCAATGGGAACTCTCAATCTCAACGTACAAGCTAATAGATCCCATCTTGATCATTAACTGAACTCTTATATAAACAATGTATGATCAAACCAGCTTTTCATATAAGGCATGACTAACCCTTTACTTATATATCATATGAACTATATGTATCCATACAAGGTTCGATTCAGATATCTTAGGTTAGAAAACTATGTCGCATACTAGTATAATCTATCGATAAATTATTAACTACATGCATATTATGTAATTTATCGATAATTGATCATGTTTGATAAATAGTTCTCAAACCATAAATCCATACTAATGCCTTTATGACAATAATCGTACTGTCAGCCTACTTATATCATCATATGATATTCTTAGATAGTATTTAGTATGCCTATTATGTGATATTGAAGCCTTATCACTACCACCTTTATAAAGAACGATTCGATAATTACAGTTAACTATTAACTAAATTATCTAAACGATTCACATATATACTTTATTGTATAACATGATTTATCAAGGAAGCAACGTACATGTGTTAATAAAGAACCATTTCTTTTATTTATAGATAAAAATATAATTCTAAAAATCGATGACACGAATGATTTCTAAGACATACACTAACAATCTCCCACTTATACTAAAGCCATTAGTATGGTATTAAATACCTATCTTTATAAGATATTGATCCAGTTACTTCAGTGTCATCACTTTAGTCAGTGGGTCAACAACTAAATTTACTGTTTTTGTTTTCTTTATCAATATCTCTCCAGCATCAATGAATTCTCTCAAATATGATATATTTACTGAATACTAGGAGGCATTTTGGTGTACTCATAGTTCTTTTGTCTATGTATTAATACCAATATTAACACAGAGTATAGTTAGCAGATAATCTATATTAGGAACCATACTAAGTTTAAATACACACTCATATATTCAAATAGCCTCTTCTGCAGCTTTTAAAGAAACAGTATATTTAACCTTATAAATAATAAAATATAGATATAGATAGTTTATCATTCACATCTGACTCAAAGTCAGAGTCTGAGTACCTTAGAATGTACAATATCTGATATCTAAGACTCAGATTTAAATCCTTAGCACTTCATAGGTATTTAAGGATTTAATAAACAATATATCAACGTTTTACCTTGGACTTATCTAATATCTATTTGTAAAATTTATAATATTTTGCATATCAGATTTCGCACGTAGAATTGCATAAATTACCTATAGGCGAAGTATAAGGTACATTACACATTCGCTCTACCTTTTAATATTCTTAGGATCAAAATCTTCAGAAAGATTAAAATATAATAGAAGGGCAAAAGAACTCTCTTAGAATTCTCTATGTTAAACTGTTTTAATATTTTCTCTATGTATAAACTAT
Source organism: Trichilia minutiflora (assembly GCA_035590515.1). Taxonomy (NCBI): domain Eukaryota; kingdom Viridiplantae; phylum Streptophyta; class Magnoliopsida; order Sapindales; family Meliaceae; genus Trichilia; species Trichilia minutiflora. Next base: position 8,693 of record JAVXUL010028246.1, read on the forward strand.
TAGGATAATCATATTATCCTATTTGATCAATCTTTATAGATTTGAATACCAAGGACATAGGTTATTTCTCCTAAATCTTTTATTAAGAAGGTTCTAGATAACCAACTATTACCTTAGTTATCATGCTAATATTATTTTCTTTAATAATATGTCTTTGGAATCTAGTAGCATGATCGATCACCCTTTGATAAACACAAGGTTCATCTAGGTTTTGGTTAAAATCAAAATTATTTGATCATATTATCAAATCAATTATTCCAGCTCTTAGACACTTGCTTCAATCCAAAAATGAATTGTTATAACTTTCATACCTTATTTCTATCTGTGAAACCCATCCCTAAGTACTATAGACATAATATTAAATCCGTCAAGAGTTTTTATGCATGTAATCGTGTTTAGATTATGCATAAGAGGGTATAAAACTTAAAGATTTTGTTTGGGTAAGATTATAGTGTAGGATAGGAGTCTTTGAGAAAGAACTAGATTTTTAACCCCAAAATCATCTCTAATTGACAAAAGGAGAAAAAATTCTCTATCATTTTTGTAGAATTGAGAGAGAGTTTTTCATTGATATATTATAAGTTTTGAGACGATACCCGAGCCGAAAGTTATGGCCATTTGAAGTGATAGTCTTCGGAAGGAGGACCAGAAGCAAGGTATCGATACGTTTAGAGAAACGTATTAATAGGTTAGGGACGAGGCCAAGCATGTTGATACCTTTGGAGAAGGGTATTGACACCTTTTTGAGTTAAAGGCCAAACGTATCAATACGTTGAAGGTATGATAAACAGTAACTGCCCAAACGTATTGATACACTGCAAGCAAAATGTTCTGTAATAGTGTCAAACGTAATTTATACCTTGGCAAAGGTATTGACACGTTTGTGACAGAGATGAAGTTCGCTTGCGATAAAATGTGTCGATACGTTAAGGAAGATATCGACATCTTGCAAGCTTTGTGCACGATGAATGGCCAAACGTATTGATATGTTAGGAGAACTTATCGATACTTTGTAAAAAAAATACCAAAGGTATTGATGCATTTTGAAAGGTATCGACACCTTTGAGGATTACACAGCTTATATGCATCGAGCAGGGGTTATCTTCCCTATTTGGTTTCTTTGCTTTCTCTCTCTACCAGAATAGTAAAAACACACTCTCTCTCACTATTAAAACTGATCTCCTTTATTTCTCCATCAAGTTTTGCTATTTCAGTTCCTATGAACTTAGAATCAACACCAAAATCCAAAAATCTCCTTGAATCAGAGTTCTAACCGTCAGATCATGGGGATTCGGACGGAAAAAAGGCACGATGAACAATAGCCGAAGAGAGATTCAAGCCAAAAAGGGGCTCTAAACTTGCTTATCGATTTGGGTAAGCCTGTTCTTCAGCTTACCTCTTTCGTTTAAGCTACCATTTTATGTAGATCTAAGAATAGGCAGCCTAGATACTGTTTGCAAAACCCTAAAACTTGGGATTTTTCTAATTTATCATTTGTATCAGTAAATTAGAGGCCTGTGATAGCTAATGGTGTTAAAATCATCAAGAAAACTATATTTAGAGCGGAGTTTTTTGAGAACATCATATTAGAGGGAGAGAAAGAGAGAGAGAGAGGAGTACAAGTGTAGCATGAGCATGCATTGGATCATGCCCGCACTTTATGATATTGATTCTGTGATTATATGTGTCCAGACATAGCAACTAAGACGGGAGGATCTCTGCCACGAGGAGGATACGCAGAGGGTGGTTTTTTTACCCCAGAACAGTGAGTGGACACATATTTATTATTTCGCCTCAGTTATTATTATTTACGATTGATATATATGCTTGGTATAGCATAGAGGATGAATGTATATTTGGATGGATAACTGAAATAAGGAGGCAATGAAAAATATTGTGTGGTGGCCGGGTTGGCCCCTTCTTTATGATAGAGTTAGGTTTGTGTGAAATCTAGATTGCCATGAATGTGAGACCGGAGACCTATTGTGCTTGATGACTTTGATATATATATATATATATATATAAGTGAATGTGGTATAGTAGCGTGTATAATGGTCGGGATGCCATATTTGTTGATTTGGCTTGTGAGCCAGTATGTCTTGTTTTATTGTTTTGGCTTTGTAGGCCACAGATGATATTTTGGCCTTGTGAGCCAACAGTTACTCGATTTGCTCTGATGGGCCATTGAGATTAATTTATGATTTTGTATGCCATGTATTGACTATATATGGGTGATGATTGACCATATAGTTAATATGGAGTGGGTGAAATCCAATAGACCCTGGAGTGTGGATTGGCCATACAGTCTAAGATGGGATGGATGGAATTCACATGTCTAGGCTAAAGTATACGAGCCTTATTCTGTTATATTACTATCCCAACCAGGGTTACGGATTGATCATATAGCTCAGATAGAGTGGATGAGTTCCTATAAACCAAGGGATATTACTATACGTGGGCACACATTATCAACCAGGGTTGCAGATCGGTTATACAACTCAGATGGAGTGGGTGTGATCTTATAGATTGAGGGGGTATACATATTTGACATGATATCAATTTCTAGACATATATATGATGCCATATTTCATTATGCTTGATTTTATTATTACGAGGGTTTTTCGTAATCAGTGTTTTGCCTCTGATTTTTATTTTTGATTTCTTGTCTACTCACTGAGTATTTCCCTAAATACTCGTCCCTTATTTCCTGTTTCATGTTAATGTAGTCAGGTGCGATATATCATAACTGAAGCGAGATTTTAGCACAGTTTTCAGGTACTCGACTCAGGTTTTTATTTTATGGTCCACTGAACTGAAAAACTATTTGTAATAAAGAATGATTTTATGTATTTGGC
>JAVXUL010028257.1:0-11547 GCA_035590515.1 Trichilia minutiflora
TTAGACCATTTCAATAGCTGTTATATAAGAAAACATAATTATTAATATTAAAATAAGTAATTTTCACTAAAAAAAAAATAATACTTATCATTCAAATTCTTTATTTATTGTGCTTTTAAATCAAAGTACAGCAGCGTTTTTTTATATAAAATCTGGAAAAAAAATTCATTTAATTTTATCACAATGAATGATGTTTAGGTAATTTATAATAGTTAACATCTTGACCTATTATTTAGAGATACTTATTCCTCCAAGTCTAGTATACAGTAAAATCAGTATCTGAAACCTTCCTCAACAACACTTAAAGAAAAGTCTATTGGATTACGTTATCATTCGAGATTATTTTTTCTGGATAAAGTTAAAGTCTCGAAATATACTCTAGATCAGATATACTTATTGTATAATCATATAAGAATTGCAACATATTATCCGAGACCTGGAACTTCTCAGCATGTATTATCTGAGATCAAGGACTTCTTGTCATATACATTACCAGAAATTCAGGACTTTTCGATATTCACTATCCGAGACCTAGGACTTCTCAGTATGGGTTTCCTGACCCATTGATTATCTAAAATATTCACTTATACACGTGGACAAGTATGGTCTTCAGGAGAGTTACGTCCCGAGATTCTCGTAACAAACTTTCAGAGGAAACCAATAAAAAAGATACACATATCTACAGTTACGCTTACAAATAATTAAAAGGTAATAAGAACTAGGAATAAAGGAGGTTCATTTCATTTACAGGTAAAAGATATTCAGATTATACATTCATACATTTTTATCTTCGTACATTTTTCTCTCCAAGAAGCTTTTCTCTTTGTAAGAAAACTTTCTTTTTAAATCTATTTTGTGGGCTCTCTTTTTTTTTTCTCGATTCTTTTAATTTTTATATACAAATAAAATTCTTATTTAATTAAGTATCAAAGAATTTTTATTAGAAAATCGACTTTATCCTCAAAAGTTTCTATATTTTGTAGATGAGAATTTACATAGAGTAAACGAATTTAAAGAAGAAATGCTGGTGTAAAAGGTGGAAGACGAATAAATCAATTCCTTACCACATCGACTGTCTATTGTACTTTTACTGCAGTCTTTAATAGTAAGTAATATAATTTATTTTTTTATTTTTATAAACTCAGACGGATTGTTTACAATAATATTATAAGCAAGCGACCTTATCATTTTTAATGCTCTCATCTATGTATGATTGCAAAAACAAAAGCGCCCGGTCAAACCATTTTTCGTACAGCTTAGCTTTATTATGATTATTGCAATTCGAGCACAGCATAGCTTGGGTATGTTGTGCTACATTAACGATTGGCGTGTCAGCCCAGCGGGAAAGGACGCTGGTTTCCTTCGGGGAACCGCGTTCGATTCCCAGCAAAGGGCTGAGCCTCTTGTTATTTCCCCCACCAGAGTTGATCGAGTGGTAATTGATCCGGGAAGCTCTGCGCCTAGCGCAATGACACCCGGGTCCTGAGAAGCTCTGCGCCTAGCGCAATGACACTCAGGGTTCAATTCCTCGCTCAACTTTGGGAAAGCGCCCATGGGGGAGGCTCCGGTTTAACCAAGCTGTTTGGTACCGCCTCCTCGGAGGCCGAGTCAGGCGCCTGTTGGTTAAGGGCCTTGGCTCCGTCCCGGGAAGCTCTGCGTTCGCGCAATGACACCCAATGACGCTGCGTTCGTCGTAGTCGAGGGCCGGGTCCCCCTGGCAAGAGTCTCCAGGGGTGTTGGCTGGCAGTTTAGAGTTCCAGGTTACAAAAAAAAAAAAAAAAAAAAAATTATTTTTATCAATGAAAAATTATTGATTCACCAAAAATCCCAATCATTTGAATCTCTGGTATGATATTTTATTATATAATTGGAATTTCACATATTTAAAGTGAATGAATTAACCTAAATATATGAAATTGAGATTCAAACAAACGAGCATTTGATAAACAAATGAAACACAAAATCAAGATTCTTATCTTGAGAGTAGAGAAGTTTGAAAATGAAATAACCCACTATTCGATATTTTATTTAGGATATTGTTTTGTGTCATTCGAAAATTTATCACTCATCTCCCTCTTGGTTTAAACTTTTATCACTATTATACTATTTTTAATTTTCTTTACGCTTACCACCTCTAATGACATCCTTTAATTTCAAAAAAATTAAGAGAAACGAAGGAAAAGAAATTAAAAAATGAAATAAAGTTACAAAATTACCCTTATTTCCATTAAATTAATGAAATGAAAGGGTAACTTTAAGAATAATAATGGCAATAAAATATAATATAATATACAAATAAAAAATATCCTAATTTAAGGAACGTAAGTGATAAAATCCCGTTTCATGTCATGGGAGGGAATCTGATTCCGAGGCGCATGCATGGTCGTGGACGGGAATGTCGTTGCCAATTTCTCTTAACACTTATTTGACTTTCATTACCTGGTTCATTTCGCTATTTACTACTCTACCCTTCTTTCAGGCTTGCAAAAAAGTAAGCCTGCAACCCCACTTATTCTTTTTACTTGTTCAGCCCTGCACATATTCTCCGCCCTTTCCTCATCCTCAACACAATTATACATATAAAATAGAAAAGTATCTTTTAATATATATTTTTAAATATAAAAATTATATATATTCGCACGTATATATATATAACACTTGAGATCATTAGAAAAAGAAAAAAAGAAGAAAATTTATTCAATTATATTTTGTAAAATACATATGTGAATATTGAAAATTAAGGATATATAATTATAAAAATAAATAATATTCAAATATTTGAGTACCGTCGGATCAAATTTTTTTATAAATTAAAAAAAAATTATAAAAATAAACAACAGTGTAACTAAGGTTAAAATCGAATAATTGTAAATGATATTTTCATTTGTAACATTCTGTTTATGAGACATTATAATATTTTATATACATTGTGCTGTGCTCAATAACATTTTTTAAAAATATTTTAAAATTTTATATATTAAATTCTTTATATAGTTAAAAAGAAATATTGTTTGAATACATTTTATATATTACTATAGTATGATAATTTTTAAATTACAGTTATTATGAGATTGAATTTTTAAAATTTAAATATCAATAAACATACTGAGAAAGAATTTAATGTTGCAGCCTAACAAAACCTATCTTGTCTCAACAAACACTGGCCAATTTAGTAGTCTAGCGGCTGCAGTCTGCAGAACCTCTCGCCTTCTTCACTAGTCCAGGAATCAGTGGGCTGGTATTGATTGATCATGAATTTCAACGGTTATAAATTATTTGAGTGGGTCAATATGACTTGACACTTGTAGTAGGAATACGAAATTTTTGCCGTCAGCTGCCAATCAAGTTATATGATATTTTTTACAGCTCTCCATACTTTCCCTTTATTTCATGTTGACCCCACTTGTTTCGTAATTCGTAAATTGCTAAATGCTTGCCATTTTTTATTTTTTTAAAAAAATTACTTTGATTTCGAAGTTGCATGCTTTTCGTTATTTAAAAAAGAAAGTATAAAAGTAACATGCTTTTTTAATAAGGGTGGATAAATTTAAATCGATCCGTTCCAAATCGATCAAAACCGCTTAATTGGATTGGTTTATATTGATTTGAATCTATATTGGATTGATCTCTAAATTGAAATTTTATAAACTGCTATTAACGATTTGGATTATGAATTAGATTAATTCCAAATCGCAAACCGTCAAACCAAACCACTTAAATAAATATTTAATATACTTAATATTATTGTATGATAATATTAATATTATATGATAAAATAATATATTAATTATTTTTTTAATATTTTATGATTAACTAATGGGTTTATTATTTTAAAATTAAATTAGAAAGCAAATTAAATTTTAAAATTTTATTTTTTGACTCAATCTAAATTAATAAATTATTTTAATTTAACTTTAAAATTCAAAACGTATAATGCGGTTTGGATCGATTGCGATTTGGGACGTATTGTTGGATTGATTTGGATTATATAAAATTTAAACCGCAATGTTTGGATCAGTTTAAAATTTCACCTCAAACCGATTCAAACTGCAAACGTCCACCCCTATTTTCTAATATTAGCATATAGAGTATGTTGAGGTTGACTTATCATTGTATATTGTCTTACCTAAGTTGGACAAAAAATTAAAAATTAAAAAATCAAATTATTTTAATTAATTAAATTCATAAATACCATTTGATTTTTTATGTACTAAATTTAAAAAAATTCAATATTTTTTATTAGATTCAATTTCAATAAAAATCAAACATAATTGCAAATCATACCTTCAAGTGATATCATATTACTAGAATTTGAGTGGCATAAATTCTTATTTTCTTTGTTTTGTACTTAAGATAGGTGAGATTAGGATAAGTGAAACTTTAAAAAAAAATCCAACATAATTAAATTAAATGGTGTTTATTTTCAAACTTAACTATAATAATTTAATTAATTATGATAAATCAAAATTACAATATTTTATTTTCTTTAAATTAATAAAAAAATATTGTGACAATGACAAGTTATTTTTACATTATTTAATATATTAACATTAAAATGAAAATTTTAAAAATTTAGTAATATTCTTTTAATGATTAATTTAATTTGTTCCATTAATTAAGCGATGGCTCTTTGGTTGATTGGAAGATATTATAATAAGAATATCATTTATTATGTTTTAAAATATCCTTATAAGCACAACACAATTATCCAATAATTGGTGAAAGATTTATTTAATATAAATAGATAAAATATTTTTTTATTTGCATAAGTAACGAAAGTTATTAAGTTAGGGACTTAAATGTTATTTCTCGTTTAAGTCTTTTGGTCATTGAAAAGGAGCACTTGTACCATGCTGCAAAAATAAGGGTATTAATATTATTTTTGGGTTGACTAATGACTATTTTCGAAAAGGTGGGCCTTGGCCTTGGTGATATTTTCGTAGATAAATATAAAATTAAGGGTAATGATACAACGATTGTACTCAAATTTCAAAAGAACATGGTAGGCGACGGCAGAAGAGGGGCGTCATAACTAACAAAGGAGTTTGCTTTGCATAGAGTTCTTTTTTGTTTTTCTTTCATTTTAATTTTATGCCAACTTTTAATTTCACTTTATATCTATACTTTACTTTGATATCAGTTCCCCGTCTTCTTCCTTGTCTCTGCTTCTTCGTTCTTGTTAGTTTATCTTCTTCTTTGTCTTGGAGGTTTTAACAATGGCGGAACGCAGCCATCCTCCCATGGAGCAGCTTCAAGACCTTGAATACTGCATAGACTCTAACCCTCCTTGGGGTACGTGCCCTTCACTTGCTTGATATTTCATTTTCTTTTTTGGTTGGTTGATGTTTTAAAATGTTTAGCATGATGTGGAATGGAAATGAGCTTGTGGTTATTGTTGTTGTTGCAGAGTAGAGTGGTTTCGGTAGTTACTGGCACTGTTTTTACTGTGAGAATCTTTGATTTTTTTTTTCTTTTCGTAATGTAAATTGAGTCAGAGATAATGGCATTTTTCACTCTGTTTTAGCAAAAGAAACAAGTTTTTTTCTACTGGAAAACTGCATCTTTGGACATGTTTTAGTTGTTTAGAAGTAGAAGGTGGCAGAGAAGGTGTGAGATTATGTTGAACTTCAGTTGCTCAGATTGATGCGAGAAATTTTAAATTTTTTTGAACTTATTTGATTTCAAACTGAGTACTCTGTTACGGATTTACCTTAACCAGTTAACACCTTGCTCTTTTTATTGCCACTAATGATGTATCGGGGGCCGCAGTTGTAATGTGTGGCGTTTATTCTATTCATGATTTATCTTGATAGTTTTAAGGACCATGTCATTTTGGCCACATTGTCTTTCGCTTTAAATTTTTTCACAGGACAGTATCTTTGCGATACCTTTTATACAAGGGATTAATCATACTGGCTTTTGACGATGAATTTGAAAATTCTGCCAATATCTTATTCAATCTTTAGATTAAATGCCGAGGTTTTTCTGAATATAATAGATGAAAACCAAAACCAAGAAATATGAAGTGAATTAAAGTGAGTTCTGCAATGACTCTGAATCCTATCCTCCTTCTTGCACTGTGTTCAAGGATAAGTCCCTAATGTTATCTCTCCCAGAAGCAAAAATTGTTAGTGAACAAAACTGTTCTTATTGGAACACCAATGAAGGATTGCATGAATGATGAGTATATTAAACATAAAACTTTCGTCATTTTGTCATTGGTTTGTCTGCATGTTTCATCATATTTCTTTAATTTCTCGTCTATATTCACAATGAAATCCTTGCTTTGCAGCTGAAACTATCCTATTAGCATTTCAAAACTACATCCTGATGCTGGGCACAAGTGTGATGATCCCTTCCCTACTAGTTCCAGCAATGGGTGGAAGTGACGTAAGCTGCTGTCTTGTCAAACTTTTCCCTTTAAATTCATGTTTCTTACAAGTCAATGCATATCTGGTGTTCAAGTCCGCTTTAAAAGAATGTGTTTATCCCAACCTACCAATTAGTTATGCAGAAAACTTTGTCCTCACTAGTTGTCGTGTCCCACCAATGATATTCTAGGTTAGAATTCCTCCGCTCAGAGCTTCACTCTCTGATTATTTCATTTTCTTTCTTTGACCAAATGCAATTGTAGATTGGATTGTTGTGGTTATTGTATCTGATTGAATTTCAACTAGAAGTTATTTGTATAGGATTGAATTTCAGCCTAGAAGATCTTGGTGGGACCCGTAACTATGGTAGGTCTTTCATTGGTCTTTTAACCTATATTTCTCTCCTTTTTGTTTAACACTTTGTTTCCTTGACCTACTGCCTACTCACTCAAACCAGGGGGACAAAGTGCGGGTAATACAGACTCTTCTTTTTGTGGCTGGCATTAATACACTTCTCCAGGCACTTTTCGGAACCAGGTTGCCGGCTGTTGTGGGAGGCTCCTTTGCTTATGTCATTCCAATAGCTTATATAATAAATGACTCCTCATTGCAACAGATCACGGATCGTCATGAAGTAAGTTTGGCAATCCTCTTTTGCATTTCTATAGAACTACATCGAAGTAATTGACTAATGTGAGGAATTTTTTGGTTTGTCTGCAAAAGAAAACAACCTCAAGAATGAGTTGCAAACTGATCCTGACTGATGTTATCAATATTAGCTGAAGTCCAATCTGGAATATTATTACGATCATATATCCTTCTTAGAAGTCAAACACACTCTCATTTGATAGGGTAATTGAACCGAAATTTCGTGTGATTGGTTTGCAGAGATTTATACTAACAATGCGAGCTATCCAAGGGGCTCTAATTGTGGCCTCAAGCATACAAATCATCCTCGGTTACAGCCAAGTTTGGGGTCTCTTTTCTCGGTACATTTGGTAGCAAGATTCTGATGAAAGAAATAAACTCCATATAATTATATTCTTGACTTTCATATTGGACTTCGTCACAGGTTTTTCAGTCCTATTGGAATGGCTCCTGTGGTTGGATTGGTTGGCTTGGGACTGTTTCAAAGAGGATTTCCTTTGGTTCGTATTGCTTTAAAAAAAATTCCTCATATCTAACATGTTTGTGAGAAGTGAAAAATTAGAATTTTAAGTACTTGATGCTATTTTTGTTGCTGGGAAACAAAAAATTTCGACATTCTCTAGTAGTGTAACACATTTTTCTGTATTTCATGACTTTATTCTCTTCAATACTTAACACAAAATTTTACCATGGTGATATTTTCATATTTCCAGTTGGGAAATTGTGTGGAAATCGGGATACCAATGCTGTTGTTGGTCATTGGATTGTCACAGGTGAGTGTTTCATCTATCTGTTAGGTTCAATCTTACCATGGTGGTTTGTTTTCTTTACATAGTTTATGGGTTTTTGACATTGCAGTACCTAAAGTATGTGAAACTATTTAGGGAGCTCCCAATATTTGAACGATTTCCAGTCTTAATCTGCGTAACGATCATTTGGATCTACTCTGTCATCTTAACTGCCAGTGGAGCTTATCGAGAGAAGCCAAATTTAACCCAAACAAGTTGCCGCACTGACAGAGCAAATCTTATATCTACTGCACCCTGGTATGTGAATCAACTCACAATTCTTTTGAGTAACCTCTTTTTTTTTATGCTGATTCTTGAATTTTGGTTGCTATTTCAGGTTTAGATTTCCATACCCTCTGCAATGGGGGCCACCAACATTTTCAGCTGGCCATTCATTTGCTATGATGTCTGCAATTCTCGTGTCTATGGTTGAGGTACTTCTTTCATTATCCCATGTGTTCTCAATTTTTGTATTTCTGAATGTACACAGTAGGCACTGAAATGGTAACCCTTTGATTGTGGGCCACATTTGTTTTTGACTTCATACGAAGTCTCCTGGTAGTGAATTTTTAATGGCTTGTTTTTGGGTTTGACAAAATTGCTTCTTAACCTGTACAGTCAACCGGAGCATACAAGGGAGCATCTCGGTTGGCAATTGCTACTCCACCTCCTGCTTATGTGTTGAGCCGTGGAATTGGTTGGCAGGTGAACTGGTTTTGTTCTCTTGTTCGTTTACTTATGTACATGCAACTTCCTCGGGAGGTGCTAACTATAACATGAAAACATCTGAACACTCACCGGTATACAAATTCTACCCAAGCTTTGTACAAGATCAATGTTGATTTTAAAGTAAATTATTGTCTTCTTTTGAATAAAAACTTAAATATTGTTGGGAGTAAATAAACATTCCTCACTTCATTCCAAAAATTGAAAGTAAATAAACATTCCTCACTTCATTCCTCACTTCCAGTGAGGATAAATTTTGAAAACTTAGTATTACTCTCATTGAATTTTAAATTTTAGTTGGGATTCAAGGGAGGATAAATTTTGAAATACTTAGTATTACTCTCACTGAATTTGTATATCCAAATCTCATCATTATACAATTTTTAAAATTTTAACTCTAATATATAGGCTTAGGTCGAATATATCACTTTTTTTAGGTTCTTGATAAACTGAAAAATCTTGGGTTTATCATTTTGGCAGGGGATAGGCATCCTGCTTGATGGTCTTTTTGGAACAGGCACTGGATCTACTGTTTCTGTGTAAGATGCACACTTGAATGAGAGCTGCATTCAGATTAGCATTAGTGTTTTTGCTATGTTCTGTTCCTATATAATACAAACTCACCAGCGGTCATGCCAATATTTTTAGGGAAAATGTAGGACTTCTTGGGTTGACTCGAGTTGGAAGCCGACGTGTTGTTCAAATATCTGCCGGCTTCATGATATTCTTCTCTATCTTAGGTTTGTGTTTATTTCTGAGACACATGGAAACACAAGAGCCTTGTTTCGAGAACTGAAGTATCCGGCTAATGAACATATTTATGTTGCAGGGAAATTTGGTGCTGTGTTTGCATCTATACCCTTTCCAATTTTTGCTGCATTATATTGTGTCCTCTTCGGACTTGTTGGTATGAAATTACATTCGCCCAAGACTTTTTCTTTGATTTCTTTCTTATGTTTTATTACCCTCCACAACACAGAATTCATTCCTTGTTTCCAGCTGCTGTTGGCTTATCATTTCTTCAATTCACAAACATGAATTGCATGCGAAACCTATTTATCACTGGGCTCTCCCTCTTCCTTGGTATATCCATCCCACAATTTTTCCATGATTACTGGAATCCAAAGCACCATGGCCTTGTTCATACCAATGCTGGATGGGTGAGTAGTTCTCTTCAAGCAAACTTTCATTATCCTGTTTCAAAACCCAGTAGAATCTTACATTTTTTTGGGTCTTATGCAGTTCAATGCTTTCTTGAATACTATATTCTCATCACCAGCAACAGTTGGTTTGATCGTTGCTGTGTTCCTCGACAACACAATAGATGTTGAGAAGTCCAAGAAAGACAGAGGAATGCCATGGTGGGTCAAGTTCAGAACATTCAGGGGAGATAACAGGAATGAAGAATTCTACAGTTTACCATTCAATCTTAACAGGTTCTTTCCACCCACATAGCAAAGGCTTCATTTTTTCCACGTTCTTTCCATAAAAATCTAGTAAAGCGGTAAGGCAGATAAAGCAAAGCTTATTCCTTTGGAAATCCCGATTCCATTTAATCAGAATGACCTCCATCTCCAGAATCGACCCCATTTTTTTTTTGTAAGCCATGTCAATGTGAGCTTAATTTAGGATTGTAGAAAATTTTGAATGATCTCATGTAGATGCAATGCAATAATATAAGGAAATCGGTTGATTCTATTCTTTCTTTCATGGGATCAAATTGTTGTACATAAATTCAGGAAAAGGGTCACTTTCCTGCTTCATTTGAATTATCAGTCAAGTAAACTAACATTCTAAGAGAAGAATTCAATGGTTCCATGTAATTTCCCATTTCTTAAAATAAGCATTAATGTTCATGATATAGTTCTTAATTCTCATCCACAAATAAACTTTAAAAAATTAAAAAATAATATTAAATTTCTCTCATTATCAGTTACCATTTCATAAAAGCTCAAAATTCATAATTTAATAGTAACGTTGAAGCCTCAGATAGCCAGTCTTTATGACATCAAAGCAACATTCAGACGGTAATTCCAACTTAAAGATCAATAATCCTCATTGGCTTCTCCAGTAATTTAATTGGGAAAAAAGGTTGAAACTTTATTTAATTGGGAAGAAAGGGTTCAAACTTTATTCGAATCTGTAATCGCCGAAAACGGCTCCGTAGACCACTGACAATTCAGATCCACAGGTTCCTATCAGCAAACGGAAAGATTGGTATCGGTCCAATCATAGCATCGCCGGTCACAGCTCGTAAGCTACCGGCGACGTGGCATTGGACCTATCATGAAAAAGAAAAAAGTAAAATTTTTCCAATAAAAAAAGAAATGCCCTCAGCGTCCCATTTCAAATCATGCACACAGCGGAACAAGGAAGCCCACGAGTCCCAACCAGCCACAGAACCAAAAGATAACGAATCCGTTGAGGGAGACGAATTAGAAGGCTTGTGATTGTTGGACGGGAAAACTAGGATCCCTAACGTTACTGCTGCTGATTAAGTGTCATACGGCACTTCCTATCAATTGGGTGTGCTTCCTCATCGGGGAATTCATCAAAAATAAACAACATTTACGCGTCGAAGGCTGGATTTAAAGTTGTACACGCTAAAACCCTAAACATGATCGCTAACTTAACAGGAAATTTACAGTGAACAATGAAGAACACCCGGGACGGCGGGTTTATATAGAGCAGAGAAAAACCCTAATTGATTCAGAAACTTGTAAATTGTAATTTGGCGGCGGAGCAGAACGCTGGGCCTAAGCTGAAAGGGTAACCCGGCCCGCTATTTTTCAGATGTTGTGGCGGCCCATAAATCTTTTCTCTTTTTAATATTTAAATATCAGTATTTCAAATTTGCAATACAATCAACCAATCTTATTTTAATTAAATTTATTTTTTATTTAAAAAATCAAAAATAAAATCAAAACGTAAAAATAAAATTTTTAATAATATATAAATAATAAAATATTTAAAATATTTTAATAAATTAATAAAATCGATCAAAATCGATTAAA
>JAVXUL010028278.1:0-11547 GCA_035590515.1 Trichilia minutiflora
AATTAATGTATTATTTTATCATATAATATTAATATTATCATACAATAATATTAAGTATATTTAATATTTATTTAAACTGTTTGATTTGGCGGTTTGCGGTTTGGAATTAATCAAATCCATAACCCAAATCGCTAATAACGGTTTGTAAAATTTCAATTAAAAGATCAATCCAATATAGATTCAAACCGATCCAAATCAATCCAATTAAACGGTTTGGATTGGTTTGGTGCGGATTGATTTAAATTTGTCCACCCCTACCAACCACCAAAATTTTATGTTCAATTAATTATTATTATTATTATTATTATTATTATTATTGTATTCAATGTCTACTTACTTTTATTTTTGGTTATTAATTTGCATCAAATAAAGTAAGATCTGGGTAACCAATTGATGTATCTCTATTATTGAATTTGATCGACTTGTTCTGGAAGGCTAATAAAATAATTTGCCTTCCTACAATGCCAGCCAATAGGATACGTGTTGGGTGGTCAAACTTTCATTGTCATTGATGTCAAAATAAAAAATATCGATTATTTTGCGTTGTCAGTTAATGTCGTCACCTGTTCCACGTCATATATGTTTACGTAAAGAATGACGGCATCATTGAAGGATTCAAACACGCTGAAATTTATGCCCATTGATTTTAATTTTCTCCGAGCATAATCTCGTGGTGTGCGGGGTATTTTAAAATTTTTTCTCGTTGTCTATAAATTAGAAGATAGAAGAATATGACGACATCAACACAGTAGAATTTACATACGCCTTCCTTTGAATTTCATTGATCTGACATCTACACTATTTGTCAGGCAGCCTTGGGAGACAAGTGTTGCTCTATGGAAAATAGAAAAGATGAAGAAATTGTTCCGAGTGGCGAATACGATCAGAGTGATGATGAGAAGATGGATATGTTTTTTGCTCTCATCCGAAATTTCCACGAGGCGAGGAATCGTAGAAAACAGGAATTGAATGATTTGGAAGAGAAGAACAAAAAGAATAAGAAGAGAAGAATAGATGATGATCACGATAGGATATGCAGTTGGATTCCCAAGTTTGAAAGGCAAGATTTCACCGAGGATATTGAGTTTAAAAAACCGCCTCTTGTATTTCCAAATCCTTGTGACAACAAAGAAAAGAAGAAACAACGAGAAAACGATGAGGCTGTAGATCTCAAATTGACTCTCTAACGGAATAGTTCATAATATTTTCTAATGTTTATGGAAAACTTGGTGATTTTTTTTCTTAGTGTGTATTTTTTTTTTCTGGGTATTGTAATATATATACTGATATTTTGATGGAGAGTAATTTGTTTTTGTAGCAGATGTAGATTGTTTTTAGTAGTCAAACCAGAATTTGAAGCCAATATTAAAAGCAGAACGAATGTACAGAATATAGATTTGATGCTAAAATTAAAAGCAGAACGAATGTACAGAATATAGATAATGACGGAGATTGATTGCAACCAAATCTTTTAATTTTCAGCCAACGAAATGGATTGACGTCTTCTTTCTATCATTTCTGAGTTTTGGGGAAATCAAGATTTGCTTAATTATCAATTAAATAGCATTTCGTTTGAATAGTTTGTCATTTTGGTATGAAAAACTTGATTCACGAGAAAATCTTTAGCAATATTATGAGTGAAATGCCGACTTCTACCCAAATAAAAAAAAAAAACTGGGACGATTTTCTGGAAATTGGAGTGATGGAAAGCGGTAGTGTCTGGCTGTCTGCGTTTCCAGTTTCCTCTAGCGGGAAAAAGGTGGAAGGTAATTTTTCGTGTCCTAGGAATAACGTTATGACTAGGAGCTTGTGTCGGAGACATTTTCTTTTCCATTATCAATATCCTTCCTTTGATTTCTATTTCCACATTTCCAGTCTTTAATACAATATGACAGCTCTTTGATAGGCGTCCTTTTTGATGGATGTTATTGTAATTATCAAAACTTTGAATGGAAGATTTTATTTCAATTGGTAAAATATCAATTTCCCCTCCTTAAAAAGTCATTTCGATTTTTTTTTTAAATTTTATTTTTTATTGTAGTTGTTTTAGCCTTTTAGGTAGGGAAGACTGGAAGAAGGAGAAAACAGTTTGGACTTCTTCAAAATGACTACGTCAACTCTAAGTTCGTTGTGAAATTGGCAATCCAGCAAACTGGATCTATTACCATGGGGGCCTGTTTTCTGTTTTTAACAAACAGAGGTTTGGAAAACGCGATGGACTCTTCCAGTTACACTTATTGCACTAACTAAATTTGGTGTACCTAAAATATTGTCGGTGTGGATTTAGATTTTCAATAGTAAAATACAATCGGGGCTGAATGAAGTAGTTTGGGAGTTTGCTTAGCCCAGCTACTTAAATAAACATTGTGCCGAAATACCCTTTGGCTCAATTTCGTTGAAGTTAGGTTTGTTGGACAACGTAAAACAAATAAAAATAGGTTGGAAAAAATTGAGATTTTACTTCAAAGTATTTAATAGACAACATAGTTCAGTTCAATCACAACACAAATACTTCATTTTTATTATTGTTTTTTTTTTATAATCGATATATAATAATATTTTTATTTTACAACAATTATAACTTTAAAATTAAAATATTCAATATTCATGCACCCAGTAAAAGTGTTTTTGTTTTGTACTTGGATTAGTGAGTTTTGTGGACATTAATTGAATTGTGAAAGTAAACCAACCAATACCAGTGGCAGTAGCCTAATGATAGAAATTGTTTATTCTAAGTATAAATTCCCCGTCAGTTATTATAATATTTTAAAACATAAAGGCATTAAATATAGGGATGGAACACTGATTTTAATATATATATATATATATAACCCACTAGGAGTCAATCACATATCAAATTCTGAGTATCTGTTAACCTTTCAAAAACAGTTCAGGCCTGGATGCCCCAGTTTTTCTCTTTTATTATTATTGTTATTATTATTATTTTTTAGGAAACACTTGTATTATTCTTTTCACGTGTATAGATTTATAAAGCAAAGTATAACATCGATTAATTTAAGAAGAATTGTTAAAAAATTCTTTAAATATTATTTATTAACTAAATTTTTTTTGTTTTAACGATAATTTAATATGATATCAAAGTTGAGGTCTTATATTTGTGTTAATTTTATTAAGAACTTTATACATCTATAATACTATTTATTCCAAATATTTTATTTTAAAATATATTTTAAATAAGGTGATAGATGAGTTGACAAATATTTTATTAAATGGATTTTAAAAATATTATTATTAAACTTTTACTTATCTATTTAGTCTTTTGGCTCTAAAGGGTTAAGTTTAGTCTCTTTATTCTATATAAACGTGATATCATCTGAGTCCCTTGAATCTACATACTGGGCTTATTCTTTTGAATCTTTATTATTATAAAACTGGATTATGTTTTAAGTGAGAGATTAGTTTCACCTTGTCTTTGAATATTATGATTAGCTTATATTAAGATTTGTTTTTGAATAATATTAAGATTATGTCACAGTCTCAGATTTGTTTTTAACCACGAAATGAAGCAAGAAAGTTAAAAGTAGGGGAAAGAAACAGCAACAGAAAAAGCTTATGGAATGACGATTTGTTTTGAAGTTGGTCCACTTATTATATGTTGCTTTTGATGAGTTGATATGGATGCAGGACTTGTTGCAACTGTTTCCTTATTGAAATTGCCCACCTTCTCTACGAGAGACGCTCTGCCTGAATAGAAGGCTAAATATGTACTACAAATGCGTTTACCTTTGTGCAGTGTTGGTTCGAGAAAAGATACATTGAATTTTCAAGAGTAACAATACTTTTTTCGTAGATGCGGTCCTCCATCCGTTTATTATAGATAGGCTACAATCTCTTTTAGTGTTCTTTTTTATCATGTCCGAAAGCTTACACTATTTTTTCTCAATGGATAGACGACCACATCCACCGATCGTCACCGACCCAAACCAACGCACATTATGATGAAAGTCTTGCGTGCTAGACAAGGAAAGTACAAATTGAGGCGAATCTAAGCTAGTCGTTTACTCTGTATTTTCCCATATATGCAATTATTGACCATAGAAATAGTAAGCATAGACCAGACGAGGTTACTTCTATGGTCAACTTATGTGTCCAATCTTCATTCGATCCATGCATCAAAATCATGACTTTCTTTATATTTGATGATTGCAAGCGTGATTTATTTTGGACAGAAAGAATCACATAATCGAAAGATGATTAAGACAATGTTTTTGATTTAGTTCACAGAATTTTACACAAAGACAGAGATCCTGAAATCATTAGAAAAGGACCTGCGCTTATAATAATGATACACATGAAGAAAAGAAAAACCCTTGAAGTCAATTCTATGAAGATAACAGCACTACCCTCGCCTACATTCTTCCTTCTGATCATCAGTTCAATCAATGTTTGCAAGGAAAATTCCTGGCCCCTGCTTTTTTTTGGCCTACTATACCTCCAGCTTCATTTCTGGCTTTTCCTCTCACAACTGGCGTCCCAAAATGTACACTTCTATTTCTTTTCTTCATTGATGTTATCGAATGGTTGACTCTCCTGTGGGATTGCAATGAGAGCAATTACAAGACTAATGCATAAGACGGAATGAGTGTCTAAATCTGAAAAGGTCTATACAGATAAGATTGTAGTTTGTAGATGCTCACTTGTTCTTGTGTAATTTGATTGTACTCCAGCATTCAGGTACGTACTTATGTATAGTGAACAGTGTCATTATAGCCTGAAAATTGAAGTGATTTCAGGGTACCAAATGAACACCCTCAATAAAGATTGTCTAATGGCATTTGGTTGCATCTTTTTGCCCGTAATTGTTTGTGAGAGATGATAAGGGAAAGGTTTCATAGGATTCAACGATTTGTCTTAAAATTTATTTTCATTTTCTTATTGCAGGATTATGTCTGAGTGTGCGAGAGCAAAGCAGGAAGATCAGAGGTAAATAGTTATAGATCTTTAAACAAAGTTTCCTTTACAAAAGACAATGGAAATTGTAGAAACCAAGGGCAGTCGTGATACCACTTGCATGAATAAAAAAATTTCAATGAAATATCGATTCTTTGATTAAAATCGAAAACAAATTTCTAAAACGATTAAAGAAAAACCAACAACAAGACTAACTAATCCACCAAAAAAATAATAAACAAATAATCAAATCCCACAAGCACAATAATTAATCATAAAAGAAGAATTAAATTAATAAGAGGTTTAAGAGAATATATGACTAAGTATGATTTCTTAGAATAATTATACTTTCTCTCTTAACTTTCAACTTATAAATCTTTCTAGCTTCTTTAAATTGTCTCTAGGAAGTTTTTTCAATCGTTGAAAATATTTCTATGTCTCTCTTATGTCCCTCTTTTTAATTTAGAAACTGGCTAATTTTTACAGGAAACAAATCCTAATTAAAACTGCATAAGGATTCGAAAGTTCAACTCTAATAAATGAAAGTCAAATATAATCAAACTCAAATTCTTGCCTAATCCTATTGACTGAATTGCTCGACTTGTATTATCGATCTTGGTCCAAAGTTTTTGACTTATTTTATTTACCAATCCGTTTGAACGAACCATAAAATCCGTTTAACTGAATACTCTATTTCCAATTTAAAATTTGAATTATTCTCTGTAGAAATTATATACTCCGAAGCAATTATTGACTAGTATAATAGATCAAGAAAAACTATTCAATTCTATTGTTACATATTTGCTCATCAAAGAAGAGTTTAATTTTACAAAAATGCCAATCCAAACAAAACAACACGCAGCAATGAAAACGGGACAATCGACAAGCCATTTTAACAACATCTTACAGGTAGATAGATCAAATTAGTCGATTTTTTCCGCTAATTTGAATCTCAATTTTGTGGACTCTTCCCCAAATTAGACAATCTTGGTTCTCCAGTCTTTGGACTTTGGGGCCCTCTGCCAGCGACGCGAGGACTTCTCTCCCCTTTCAGTTCACTGATCCGAGGACTATGTCGAACACGCGGGCTTTGAAGGCTTAGAGGGTCATTTACTGGCGTTCCAGTGGTGCTTGTGATTTTAGGACTGCTTGTGTGCCTAAATTCACCACGACTTCTAGTGATAACCTCATCTAGAATCTCTCCATCGCCTCCAAAGGAAGCGCCGGAGCCGAGCTCTGACTCCTGTTTAAAGAAAAAAAGACATCAAACATTTGATGAATATGAGAAATTTTGTTTGTTGATAAAAAAGTGTTAGATATTGGAAGTATTTACAAGGTACAAGTAGGGGGAACGAATTTTTCACTATATTGGACTAGAAATCTTACTGTTGCAAGAACGAAAGGCAAAGCCGGTGCCTCTTCATACTCTGCTGCATCCAGGTCCTGGAGGTGTGCCCCTTTGAAAAATTTGGGCAGAATGTATTGTCTTACGGGAACCAGTAGCATGATCATTAAAGGAAACATAACCCCAGCAATTGGAATCCAAGTAAGGCCAAAACAGATGAGCAAATAAGTTGTTTGGAAAATGGTAAATATTGCAATTGTCATGAATGGAACAGTTTCCACAAATGTGGCATGAGACTCCTCAAGAACTCTGCATCAAAGATAGTTAGACATAATTAAACAGAAAAGGAAACATCAAGATAATTTAAAACCAAGGGTTTGTGATATTACTTGTATCTTCTACTTGGTGCGGTGAAGAGCAATAAGATCCTCTCCCAAAATTGGTTACCAGGTAAACTTTCAATAGCCATGAAGGCAAAGTAGCCCCAGAGGACGGAGGTTGGTATCTTTTTGAGGAAGGGCATTGCAGCGACACATCCTCCTACCATTACGGCCTGAAGTAAGTTACTGAGACGCTGTTCTTTTACCTCGACAGGAAGGAGATCATCAATCTCCTTCTCGATATCGAATAGAGTCTCATCAACGGGAGCATTAATATTGCCCGTGCATGATGCTGCTTGAATGGTTGATTCTTTTAATTCCTTTAGTCCCTGTGCTCTCTTGAGTTAGACGATTTACAAAGCAGATCACCATATAATATTTATTTAATTTCAACTTCAATTATTAAAATGAAATTATTTTACTATCAGATGACTTGCTTGAACACAATTTGTAAAATCATATAGCCACTATTATCTATACCTTCATGTTTTTCGCGAGAGTTGATCTATTGCAGCGAAGTCATATGTATATATCATAGAATGCTAGGTCAGAGCTATATTTAAATTTAAAATCCGCGATATATGCGACTCGAGCCTAAAGTGTTGTTGATTTATGATAAAGCAAAGCAGGAAAGGAATGTTCTAAATCATGAAAATCAAAACCAACAGTTGTAGCAAATTCCATACTTGAGCTGTGGGCTGCTGGTAGATTAGAGGGGTTTGCATTTGATGATAGGCTTCTTGCATATTTCCATACAACTGCCCCAGGCTAGCATTCTTTCTCATACTTTTGCGTGCGGTTGCAACAAGCCGGTTTCGGAGCAACTGCAAAATGAGTCAGATGCTAAGCAAACCTATTTGCACAATCAACCAATATAAGTTAACCAAATCAGAAAATATTTATATTTTTGTTTCATAGAGAGGAAGCAGTAAAGAATACTTGATGTTTAAGAGTAGCCAGACTCTTCGTGTGCATGGGAGATTGTGGGATGACTCCATTAGATGGAGGTATGCCAATAAGTCCACACAACAACGTCTGCCATTAAATTTTTGCGAGTAAGCATGGAGAGAACACATGAATACCATATTCAAAAGGGAAAACATTACTAATATAGATAGGGAGGGAACACGAACTCAATTGCATACCAAAAACCCCAAAAGAAGCAAGTCATAATGGTAAGATGATGGCTTTCTCAAGTTAAACTCTTTCTGCTGAGCAAGTTGGGATGCTACACTATGGTCAAAATAATAAAGCACAGCAATCATCGTTGCCGGAATAAAAGCTCCAATTATGTAGAAAATGGGAACGTTTCCCATGTCCTGCCATTTGAATTATATACAAATCAATATTTGATCTTTTGCAAAAACAAGTTACTCAATATAGATGAATCAAACATGCCTTAATAACTGTCCAATTCTCATATGCACCAGGCGACCATGGATTTGGGCTGAAGAGGCGTCGTGGAATTCCTTGGGGAACATTACCAGCTGGTATGTAGGAAACAGCGGTCCAAACCAGAACCATAAGGGGTACACCATAGTCTGCTATCAAGCTTCTGAGCCAACCTGTCAAAATAATTTGTTTGAAGTTCCAAAAATGGAAAGAAAAAGAAATTCTGAGTGAATACCATATATTCTTGAAATGACCGGTCGCTAACTTATGAGCAATAAAAATGCATAAAGTACTTTCACCAAATAAAATGCATACTTACCAGTCCCATAGCGCCAAGACCTTGCCTTTCGGCTTCTCAACCCAGTGTACAGAAGGCCAAATGACAAAACCAGAGCAAACATTCCATTTGCAAACCTCCATGAAGGAATGAACTGAATTAATTTTGGATTCGCACGTTCTGGAATTCGAAATTCATCCACAAGTCCCTGACCAGAATTCAAACAACAATGAAGCAACCATTAAAAAAAATAGATAACGTAAATAAGAAATATAACTGAATAAGAACTACTCTTACTTTTATAGCTTGCTGCATGAAGAGCATTGCAATAAGCAGGCCAAAGAGTTCTCCTGCCACACGGGTAAACCTGTTGATAATGGAGCAAGCTCCTAAGATAGATAGCATTAACAGCAGTAATGCGGTCCAAACACATGCCCTATAAATCAAATGATCAAAAAAGTTCTGTCAACCAGTGAAGAAGAATTTGAAAATTATTGCTTTGGAAGACCAAAATCATGTACAGAATATGCAAAGGGGAAAAATTAATTAGTTCACCATCCAGTCCATGCTAGAAACAGATTTCGACCCAAATCAGCTCTCTCTTTGGCAAAGTTAAACATAAATGTGTACATAATAACAGTAGGCTCTGCCACTCCTAATATCAACAAAGGTTGACCACCAATGATCGAGTGTACAATCCCACAAAGTGCAGTGGATGCCAGGGTCTGGACTGCCGTGAGTACTCCCTCTGCATGAATAAGGAGGAGATGTTATATACGGCAAAAAATTTGATAGAAGGATTGTTTTCCTTCGTAGTTCTACGCTTTATTTTTCGTTTGAATCGTTTATTCTTTCCTCTTCCTTTATTTTTCGTTTGAGAAAAGTAGTAAAAAGAATGTTAAAAAATTATAATTATTGTTATTATTTTCTCAGTCCCTGTCCAATACCAGTATCTCTCTCCAGTTGTTCGCCAAATGAAATGACGGGAATCGCGGAAGCAAAGAATATGTAAGTGGTCGGAGCCAAGATCCTGAAAACAAGATGTATCAGCCACCAACGATCGTTGTGAAAATTCACCAATGCAAACGAAGCTAACTTCAAAGTTACAACATATAAGTCATAGCAACGAGATTCATGTTAATATACGACCTGCAAAAGTGATGTGACTACAAACCTGAATCCTGCCTTAAAGCCACCAGTCCAATCTTGCTTGTAACACGTCAATCTTCCTCGAAGATCATTCTTAATCCCACGAAAAGGGACAAAAGTCTCCTCCATTGTTGTATATCTACGTAAAATTCGATCTTATACGTTTCTCCGATGGTTTCTAATGATAAGATAGGACAAAAAAATGTCAAGCTTTCACAGACTGGAATGAGACTGCCATTGAAAGCCTTAAAATTACATAACTTGGGTGCCCAAGAATTTAAGCAAGAACTTGAGAAAGGAAGTGAGAAGCCCTTGTTATTAGTCAGCCCAAGTCGTGAGAAAAGAAACGCAGGAATTAATGCTAGAGACCCAGATGATCAAAGTACATGTGAGCTTGGCGTATGGATTCAATATATTCAATGCACACACCAAACTACATCTGCACGATCTATTATATTTTTGATGAAAGAGTGATGGATAGTAATGATCGATCATTTAGGAGAGAGAATGAACTTGATGATCAGGTCAACACTTGGTTTGAAGTGTTCCTTGATGCAAGGTGGTCAGTGACGGAGAGGAAGGACCAAATATATAACAATCATCTTGAAAATGAGGGGAAGTTTATGTTTAGAGGGAGTGGCAACCGGTCAAGATTATGACAGGTTTGAGATTGCGGTGCCCCTATTAACCACTACAATTTAATTATTTGTCGGGGAAAAAATTAAAAGTGATCAAAGTTAATTAAGAAACGAAGAAATCTTATTAAAAATTAATATGTAACTGAATATATTTTATAATTTTGACAGGGTATTTTGTCGAGATCCAGTTCAATGGTCCAGGCCCATATTCCTGCTCTTATCTAGGCCCGTCAAGTGTCCATATTACTTTCAGATAGACTCTCTGATACGACGTCGTTCCGAGAAGCTAATTACGTCACCCAGAAAAATAGTCAAATAACCTCGGACACTCTATCCGAGACTATCAGTTAGAAAGTCTCCTTCGAACTTATCCATTGTTGACTCGCACCCGAGTTCGGGGCCTCCAACAACAAGCCCTTCGGACTCGGGGAGTCGGAATGATATGGTCTCCGCAAACAGTAGGGACTCACGGGCACTCGGGATATACTAGTCTTCACCACTCTATCTTCTGGCGACACCGAGACTACAACCCACTATATAATGGCCTCTCGAGAATCAGGGGATTTCATTCTCGGGAGAACTGGAAGCTTCACTCAGAGGAACATACACTCGGGGTCTCAAGGATGACGTGGCGAGGAACAGTATTACAATTTTCCACGCCCCCTGATTTCGCAACAGGTTGCCCTGGGCACGTCAGCCATGTAGCTACGTGTGTCCAAAGGTACGCACTCCTAGGCTTCCAATATACAACATCCAAAAATCAGGGGATCCGAATTCATTCGATCACTTTTGAGAAAAAAGCACTGTAAAACATTCTCTCAACTTTTCAGTGCATTCAGACATCATTTTTAGGAATAGAACATTCTATGCCATTCATGCCTTTCATGCATTCTGACTTGCTCGCATACACACTTATCTCACACACTAAGTAAAACCCTCTCTGACTTAAGCATCAGAGGATTTTCGTCGAGAAATCGGCTTTACCCCTGAGGTGTTCTGTGTCTTGTAGCCTCTTAACTCAGGGACGAGAAGAGAAGACCTGCTGGTGCTCGGAGTTAAGGACGAGGTCGACTTCTTGCATCAACATTTGGCGCCGTCTGTGGGAAACGAACAAAAGGCTATTGAAGCATCATTTTTAGCAAAAATGATAAACGTCAGAGGTTATACAACCAGGAGACACATGACTGAACGCAGGAACACAGAGGGAGTTTCTGCGAAAGCAGTTGCCATTGCAGAGTGGCTGAGAGCAGCCTGCATGAGATCCCGGAGCAAGGGAGCCCCTGATCAAACGCCATTGAGGTGCATGCACGTGGACCAGGCCATGCAGGAGAAACAGATGAAATAACTCGATTGCTACAGCTGCTCCAAGACAGTGAGCAGCGACATGCAGAGAAGGACAGGCAGATGCAGATATTGGTCAGAGAGGTATCGGAGATGAAAAGGATGATACAGACC
>JAVXUL010028319.1:0-11544 GCA_035590515.1 Trichilia minutiflora
GATGCACGAACCCGACTAGGATAAAACTGCATTCGTTACTAACCAAGGGCTATACTGTTATACGGTTATGCCTTTTGGGTTAAAGAATATAGGGGCCACATTCCAGAGGTTGGTTAACAAAGTATTCGAGCCTTTGATATGGTCCACCATGAAGGTATACATGGACGACATGATTACGAAGTCTGTGCAAGCTTCAGACCATGCTAAACATTTGGAAAAGTTCTCTTACCTGAGGAGGTATAACATGAAGTTGAACCCCGAGAAGTTCTCATTTGGGGTCAGAGCAGGGCAGTTCCTCAGGTACATGATCAATGAAAGAGGCATTGAAGCCAACCCACAGAAGGTCCAGGCTATCCTTGATCTGAGGTCCCCAACTATGATAAAGGAGCTAAAAAATTTGACCGGGAGATTAGCAGCCTTGAATAGATTCGTGTCAAAGGCCACAGATAAATGTTTCCCTTTCTTCCAGATGATGAGGAAGGGGAAGAGGCTGGAATGGGACGAAGGCTGTAACCAGAGCTTCTGAGAGCTGAAAGAGTACTTGGCACACGTTACTCATCTTGTGAGTCCCGAGAAGAGGGATGTTTTGCAACTGTATCTGGCGGTTGACGAACACTCGGTCAACTTCGTCCTAGTAAAGGAAGATGAGGAGAAGGTATAAAGACCCGTATACTACACCAATAAATCGTTATTGGACGCCGAGATAAGGTATACTCCTCATGAGAAGTTCGTCCTTTCACTTGTTGTTGCTGCCAGAAAGTTGCGCCCTTACTTTCAAGACCACTGCATAGTTATGATGATAGATCAACCTCTAAGACAAATTCTTCACAAGCTCGATCTGTCAAGAAGGTTAGTGAAGTGGTCTGTTGAACTCAGTGAATATGACATTGATTATAAGTCTCAGAGGGCTATTAAGAGGCAAGCACTGGCAGGCTTTGTGGCAGAACTTACAGTCTCGGATTAGATGGTTGTATTGCAAGTCTCGGATGTCAGCAGAAATCAAGACGAGAGTAGCAACCCCGACCCTCGAACCACGGAGGGGACCTGGCAGATGTATGAGGACGGGGTGTCAAATATCCAAGGGGGAGGTGCAGGGATAATTTTGAAGAGATCGAGCAGAGAGGAAGTCATGTACTCCCTACAATTTGATTTCAAAGTGACGAACAATGAGGCCGAGTATGAGGTGCTGATTAACGGGATGAAACTGGCTAAGGCTTTGGGTGCCTAGAATCTGATTGTATACAGCGATTCTCAGTTAATCGTCAGTCAGTTGAATGGGCAATTTCAGCCTCAGGAAGACAACATGCAAGCCTACTTAGTTTAAGCCAGAAAACTGATGGAGGCCTTTTAGAGCATCACTGTTGAGCAACTCCCCCGAGTAGAAAATTTCAGGGTCGATTCTCTGGCCAAATTGGCCTCGGTGTTCAAGAAAAAATCTCCAGCTACAGTGCTGATCAAGCTTCTGACACAAAGGAGTGTAGACCTTAAAGAAGACTTTATTGCTGCTCTACAAGAGACCCCCGACCCGACATGGATGAGGGAGTTAAAGTCATACATAGGTATGGAGAGCTCCCGAATGACTAAAATAAAGCCAGGAAGATAAAGAACCGAGCAGCCAGGTACGTTATTCTTGATAATATATTGTACAAATGTGGATTTACTCTACCATACTTGAAATGTTTAAGATCAGATGAGGCAGATAAAGTACTTGAGAAAATCCACAAGGGAACCTGCAAAAGTCATGGAGGGGCTCATTCATTAACATACAAAATTATCCAATAAGGATATTATTGGCCCACGATCTCTCAGGATGCTCTTAAATTAGTCAAGTCTTACCACCAGTGTCAAATTCATGGCGATATTCTGAGACAGCCCCCGAAAGAACTCACTTGTCTCTCGAGTTCTTGGCCTTTCTATCAATAGGGACTTAATCTGATAGGGCCACTCCCAACTGCCCAAGCCAACACCAAGTATGTCATTGTGGCAATTAACTATTTCACAAAGTGGGTAGAAGCAGAGCCGCTCTCCAGCATAACAAAGAAAAAGACTATCACATTTGTGAAGCAAAATATAATCTATCGCTTCAGGGTTCTATATGTATTGGTTGTTGATAATAGAAAGCAATTTGACAATGCTCGGTTCAAGGAATTCTGTTCGGAGTTCTGCATCAACCTAAGGTTTGCCACCCCAGCACACCCACAAGCCAATGGACAGGTTAAAGCTACCAATAAGGTGATCAAGAAGGCACTCAAGAAGTACCTTAGAGAGCACAAAGGGGCATGGATTGATAAACTGTCCAAGGTCCTCTAGGCTTATAGAATTACTCCCCGAACAGTAACAGGAGAGTCCCCTGTGTGAAGCAATGATTCTGGTAGAGATCGATATCCCAACCTTTCGGATGCAGGACTATACTGAAGAGAGGAATAAGGCTAGCCGATGACTAAAATTTGATCTATTAGACAAAAAGAGAGATGAGGCCGCGATTCGGGTATCCGCACACCAACAGAGGGTAGTCCGGTACTATAATAAAAAAAGTCAGATATCAAACTTTTCAAACGGAAGATCTTGTCCTCCGAAGGGTGACTCTTAACACCAAAGTCTCGAGTGAAGGGGTGTTTGAAGCCAATTGGGAAGGGTCATACAAAGTTGTTCAAGTACTCAGATCAGGGGTATACAAACTAGAAACTCCAGGCAGCACCTTGATCAAAAAGCCATGGAATGCAGATAGACTAAAAATTTACTATCCTTGACCCGTCCCCCTTGGCAACAGATCCCCTGATCTTGAGACCAGTGTCTTGAACGTTCTCTTCGAAGAGAATACACGCTTAGCCTCCCTCTCGAGTACTCTACTCAGGTCCGATTCCAGTAATGAAGCTAGCCTAATCTTTTAAGTGGAAGACCTTAGGTTAACAAGACTATAGTGTCTCCAAGCCAAGGATGTTTATTTAACTATGGAACCATAATGTTTCGAGGCCATATAGACCTTTACCTGATGTACGGATTCCAGGATTGGCCTATACACCTCTTTACTCGATGCACAGATTTCGGGCCTGATTGTATGAACCTTTTCGCTCGATGAACAGATCCCAGGCTAGGCCATACCGATTCTTTGGCCTGATGATCAGATTTCAGGCAAGGCCATATAAACCTTTGCCCAATGAACGAATTTTGGGACTGGCCGTATGGACCTCTTTGCCTGATGCACAGATTTCAGGCCTAATCATATGGACCTTTTTGCCTGATGAACGAATCTCAGGCTAGGCCATATCGATTCCTTTGCTAGATGATTAGATTTCAATCTAGGCCATGTAGACCTTTACCCAATATTCGGATCCCCAAACTGGCCATATTGATCGCGTTGTCTGAGGTCGGTTACTTGTTTTAGTTTTTACAAGTACCCGGGTACCCGGGGGAGACCTTCTGTCAGTAAGGCCAAGTTGCCCCCCGCCCCCCTTATAAAGGAAGAACGTTTGAGAAGATCATACTGATCTCGATTCTATTTTTGTATTATATTGCATCTTTTGAAACTCGAGATCGTACACCACCTGCGGTTTGTATTTATTGTATGACTCTTTATTTTTATGGTCGGGTTAGTTAACAGACTGACCTGTAAATATTTTTTCCCTATAGATATTTTCTCCTACTTTAATATTTAATGAGGATGATATGTTTGTATGTTCGCGTCGAACTGAGCAGCAGTTCATATGGCTGCATATCAATCCAAGACAGTTAATTTATTTAAGTTATAAATTTTCTATGTCACATGTTCGAGGGCATTTCCTGAATGTATTTAAGCCATATGTGCATATATTAGCCCGAGCAGTATCCTTAATGAAATATTTCTTAAGTCTCTTATTCGAATGTCTTTGTCAAACTGATGAGTGCCTGGATATTCATACCCAACCAAATGTATGATTTGTTGGAATCTTTTCTAATTTATATGCTCAGGAGACATCATAGAATGTGTATATAAGGTACCTTTTTATGTATCAGCCCGAGTGTTATTCCTTTGAAAAATTTTCTAAGTCTTTTATTCGGACGTCTTCCCCGAATTAACGAGTTCATTATTTGGATATTTGGAAAAATTTTTAAGTCTTTTATTCGAACGTCTTCCCCGAATTAACGAGTCCTTTATTTGGATATTTGAAAAATTTTCTAAGTCTTTTATTCAGACGTCTTCCCCGACTTAATGAATCCTTTATTTGGATATTTGGAAAATTTTCTAACTCTTTTATTCGGACGTCTTCCCCGAATTAACGAGTCCTTTATTTGGATATTTAAAAAATTTTCTAAGTCTTTTATTCGGATGTCTTCCCCGACTTAATGAATCATTTATTTGGATATTTGGGAAATTGTATAAGTCCTTTATTCAGATAGCTTTACTGAGCAAATGAGTCATCTGGTTATCTCTATTGAGCCAAATGTTTTTACTCAAGAAAATTTTCTAAGTAGTGTGATCGGAGAAATATTACAGAATATGCAAAGACTGAATGGAACAAAGCAGAATACATATATGGAAATAGAAATTTTATTAGCAAAGTATGTTGTTACAATGTCCGACTCTACTGGGTCTTATCTACAGTAGTGGGATCCTGAGCAGCTGGGTCTGAGATGGGATCCGACAGAGGCTGATTCGATCCAGCAGAAGTGTCAGCAGGAGCTTCAGAAGGTGCAGCACCCGAGGTAGGGGTCTCTTGTTCTGCTTTAGTACCCCGAGCCCTGAAGTCGGGTACTTCTCTCCCCAATACCTCGTAAAGCTAGTCGAGATCGAGATTGGGGTATTTCTCATGGAAGGTTTGGCAAGTCAGGTCGATTGCCTGACTCACCAATGCCTACCCTTCGGCCTGGACTGTCTCTATTGAGACCCGGAGCCTCTCAGGTTCCCCGGCCAGTCATTTCTTCAGAATCTGCATCTCGGATTATTGCAGGTCAATCTGAGACTTCAGATTGGCATTTTTGAAACTAACCCCCGAGTGAACAGACTCGGAGGAGGCTAGCTGGAGCTCAAGTTTCTCCTTCTCTTGCAACCAGGCGACCTCCTTTGTTTCCCACTAAGACTTCTTAATGGCTAGATCTGCCTCCGCCTTCTCTTAGTGCTTCAAAGCGAAGGCGCTCTCCTTCTCAAGCTTCTTCATTTTACTCATCTCATCCCGTTGGGCCTCTATCTGCTGTTTCATCTGATAGCAGGCCTACAATCGGGGAGAAGTATTAGTAATTTGAAGTTTACAAGCATAAAACAAAAATTTAGTGTTGCACTCACCTTCAGACCCCACTTGTAAATGAAGTCCATGGCCTCGACATCCCTTATTTTTTCCAACTTGTCGACGACGAGCGGGGACACGTGCCGTCTGGTGTCATTTATCAAAATTAAGGAGATGGACAAAGTGTTTGTGCTTTCGTTCGGGGATGTCTCCCACCATTAGCTTGGCAATTTTACTCACCCCGAAGAAGTCACCCGCATCGACTTTTGGTGGTCCTGACCCCCCGATTTTTATCTGTTTGGCTGTGAGGCAAACCGGGGGGTTGTCCTGGGGCCTCTTCTACCCTTTGCCTGATGGTGGCTTCTCCACCATAATTCCCTTGCCCTTGTCTAGGGCAACCACAATCACAGACTTAGAATCCGAGTCCGAGGGCCCCTGGCTCCTCCTTCGTACAATCATCTCCCCCTGACCCTGCTGCTTCCCAGAGGAGAGAGTCTACTTCCAGTTAGTGTCGGTAGAGGTCTCAGTTGGCTTTTTCTTGACCAGCTTACTGAGGGAGGATAGAGCTGAGGTCTTCCCAGAAGACATCACGGATTCGGGGAGTCAGTAATATACACAGTAAAATATATAGGAATAATTTTTTTGATTCGGGCATTCAGGAAGGAGTTATACTCTGGGCATAATTTTTCTTGTTCAAATATACAAAGTCTCTACTTGAGCAGGTCTTTATTAGGTCCGAGGCAAGTAAACTCATATCCGAAAGTAGTAGCTTTTGATTTGAGGATTGATCCCTAACCTGTCTTATAATCTCTAGGCTACAAGAGTCGAACTCCGAATCTCCTGACCAGAATAAGGGCTCACCAAATGCATTCGGTACTAGGAGGTGCGACTTGGAGTTCCAGTTTCTCCCCATAAAAAAACCACTTATTCTTCCAGTCCTTATTGCTTGTGGGGTTCCCCTTAATCGAATTGGGCTTACGAGGCCTCACTTGAAGAAATACCCACCCAGGGTTCTTCTCGGGGTTCTTTTTGAGCACAAACATGTGCTATATTTCCTCTATGAGGGGCGGAGAGTCGGATATCTACCCTCACAGTACATATAGTCTCACCAGTGTCCTCTAGCGATTCAGGTTCAACTGGTAGGGAGCTATCCTCATACGGGTCAGAAGCATGCAAAAATATGGTTGCAAAGGCAACCTGACCCCTGAGTGGAACAACTCCTCGTTGAAGGCCACTTCACCTTCGGGAGGAGTGCTGGACATCTCACTGGCCTCGGGGGCTTGGAGGCATATGTCCTCAGGGATTTTAAACATGGCTGTGTAGGCCTCTAGATTGGTTTCCAAGACCGTGGAAGTGAATCAATCCTGCTCGTAGGGAGACCGAACCTCTGAAATGGGCTCGGGGCTGGCCACTAACTCCAAGCCTACTCCTACGTTGTCTGCCTTCAACAGCCTCGGGTTGGGTCGAAGAGCTAGCAACGAAAGCCATTTCTGCTCAGAAAAACAGGAAAGGATCAAACGACTGTTTAGGGATCATGGACTACCTATGACATCTTTCTACTCGGTCCTTATCAGACCTCCTACCCTAATTGTTTTCTACTTCACCTAAACATGCATCCTTACCGATTATTCATAGAACAAAAAATATAACCACAAATTTGAAGAAGAAAGGGAGAGAAAGCTTACCGAATGAGAAATGCTGAGAAGGTCCTTGAAGTGTTAAGAATCAACAAAGTTGGCTCGGATTGCTCTGTGCTTGGATGCTTTTTGCTTGCAACTGAAGATAGAGAGAGAGAAAAATGTTCATTTAAGAAAGAAGGGGTATTTATAGACAAATCAAAGAAACCCCGATCGTTGATTCTGATCTGACGGACAGGGGGATGCCATATCACCCAAATACAGAACGCCAAGGGTCGATTTCTTTTTAAAATTTAAATGAAGTGGGACCCGCCCTAGCAGTTAATTATGACGGCCCGAGTATCGCAGCCTTTCAGACTGATTCAATAATGGGGTGATGACACGTGTATTGACGCTTGCGTTCCCAAGGGAGGTAATCAAAACGTAATGACAACTTATGCCAATCGAGCAGAAGTCGAACAGTTTTCAATTAAAGCCTTATTTAATTAAAAACTGGGGGGCTTAGTGTTGGGATATTTTGTCCAGGCCCAGCCCACGGGTCCAGGCCCATCTCCAGGCCCTTATCCTGGCCCGTCTGTGGGAATACACATATTAGTCCCAAGTGGACTCCTTGATACGACATCTTCTCGAGAAGCAAGTTACACCATATGGGGAAGAGCTAAATCGCCTCGGGCGCTCTGCCCGAGGCGACTGGTCAGAGGACTTCCTTTGAATTATTCTCGATTGATCCATACTCGGGTGAAGGGTCTTCAACGACAGACTCCTGGACCCAGGTTCAGGGGTTCGGGCTGATATGTTCTTTATAAAGGACAGGGACTCGCGAATACTTGGGGGTATACGTGTCTCCACGACACTATATTCTGAAGTCATTGGAGCTATAACCCGCTGTATAAAGGCCTCCCGAGAACCAGGGGATTTTATTCTGGGGAGAACTGGAAATTTCACTCAGAGGGACCTATGCTAAGGGCCTCGGAGATGACGTGGCAAGGAACAGTATCAATTTTCCATGCCCCCTGACTTTTGCAGCAGGTTATCTTGGGCACGTCAGCTATGCAGCAACACGTGTCCAAAGGTACAGACTCCTAGGCTTCCAATATACAGCATCCAAAAATCAAGGGAGGTACATTCTCTAACATTCGGAATTTCTCTTAGAGATTGACACACACTTTTGGGTTAGATTCTGCATATTTTTCTCAGGGGATATAACATTCCATTTTCATGCTTTTCATGCTTCCTTGTTTCCTTGCATGCACACCCATCTCACACACTAAGTAAAACCTTCTCTGACTTAAGCATCGGAGGATTTTCATCAAAAAATTGGCTTTACCCCTGAAGTGTTCGTGTTTTGCAGTTCCAAGTCAGGGACCAAGAGTAGAAGATCAGTTGGTGCTCGAGGTTGAGGATGACACCAACTTCTTGTATCAACAATTATTTATTTTTTCAAATATTAAATACATTTAAAATTAAACATCTTCTTAGCATTTCTAGTGCAGAATTTGAAACCAAAATCTTTTATTTACATATTAAATCTAATAATAGTTGCGTTTTCTTTTAATTTTTAAAAACAATTCAAATTGTGTTCTTTTATTTGCTAATAACCTCATTCATATTTATTAGGAAAACCTTGATATTTAAATTTTATTTAAGTTGATTTATCAACTTGTAATAAGAAATTTATAATACTTTTTAAAAAAATAATATTTTTATTTTTTAGTGTATGTTCTCGCTCGTTTTTTTATGTGATAGAATTTGATTATACAGCATACTTTATTGTACTTGTGGTGTATAATTGGATTGAATTATATATTATTTTATTATCAAAATATTAAATTAAAATTATTATTTAATTACATTAATAATTATTAATGTAAAGATAATAATTTTAAGATAATTATTATATATTTAATTTTTTATTTTTAATTATAAATATTTAAATTTATTGTTAATACTAAATATGCTTTGAATTATTATAAACTAAAAATTTATATTATTAATTATAAAAGTTAATATCAATATTAATTTCAATTATTTTAATAGTGTCATTTTTTATCGCTTACCAATAGTATGTTAAGTGAAGCTCCTAAAATAACCTTGATCACTCCGTTTACATGGCATCTAACTTTAAGATTTTTTCAAGAGATCACCTCAAAACATCTTCACACAGAAAAAAAAAAAAAAAATCTTTATCCTTATAAAATGACTTATGACTTCCCATTGATGTGGGATTTCACAATCCATCTCTCTTAAAAGGTCTAGCACCCTCATTGGCGTATTAGTGTTAGAAGTAGGCTCTAATATCATTGTAAAAGTCAACACCATATAGATATGTCCTTTTTAACTATTTATCAGTAACTTGTCAGGTAATGCTCTCAAAGTGACCTTAACCACCTTGTCTATATGGCGTTTAATCTCAAAATTTTTCAAGATATCATCTCAAAAGGCCTCTAAGCAGAAAAATGAATTTTCACCTTATAAAATAGCCCCCTTAATTGATGTGGGATCTCACAATCCACCTCTTTTATGAGATCCAACATCCTTGTTGGTACATTGGTGTTAGAAGTTAGCTCTGATATCGTTGTAAGAGTCGACATCACGTAAATACTGTCTTCTTTGATCGTCTACTAGTAGCTTATTAGGAATTTTCTCCCCGCGGAGTTAAAAGCTAAATTATGATTTTAAGAAAAAGTTGGCTCAAATTCATGTTATGCAATATATCAAATATAGGACAAGATTCATGGCACTACAATTTATATATACATTGTTATAAATTTTTTTATTATTAAAATTAATATATATTTAATAGTTAAAATTTAATTTAATATACGTAATTAATGAATGTGTAAGATGTAATTTCAACTATTTGAATAAGATTGATCTAATAGTTTAAAAGTAATATAAGAAGTTGGGTAAAAAAGTTAAAACTCTAAATTTTTATCCGTCAAATATTTATTATATATACATTTATTCTATAATGCGGACGTCCTTAGCTTATTATCAATATCCGGATCTCACAATCGTTAACTGATGAATTACAATTATGTTTTTCCGTGAAAAGAATATAAATTAAATAATTTTTTAATGTTAATCACGTGGTATATCTTATATGAAATAAGTTTATATATATAGCTTTGTAGCTGCCAGTCTTAACTTTCAATTCATGAAGTCAATCAATTTATCATTTCATGGAATAATGGCTACAAAGTGAAAATATTTGATAGAAATAAATAAAGAAAAGAAAATTTGCAGTTCAATTGATCAGTGAATCATCGTAATTTAACGGTGATAGAGTAATTTGGACATGTTTTGAACTTAAAGCAGCAATTGTGGAGTATGATCAGGATGTTAACAAGACACGGACGTCCGCATTATAGAATAACTCTTGTTCATAGTGAAATGGTCAGCTATGATAGTGAAGGTGGTCGGCCATATAGGAATTTGCTTGCTTTCTTATTTTTAAGTTATTTAATTTTCATGAATCTTATAATATATTGAATTGAAGAGATGGAAAAGAATAATGATATATCTTTATAAGTTTTAAGATAATTTGTTATGATATTCCATGACCCAATTAATTAATTAATGCCATATTATTTAAAATCCTAAATTTGAAAGCACATCTCTGTGTTGAACCGGGTCTAGTCCAAATAATTACAAGTGTACAAGTGTATGGTCATATAATTATGGATAAAAGCGGAGAAAATCCTACCATTCAAAAAATGATATGATCGACTTTTACTGAGTGTGGTTTTTTTAATCTAACAAGTTTGTTATTTTTTTATTTTACATTATATATTTTCATTAGATTAAGAATTACTAAAGAAAGTAACTTTTTTATAACAAATTTAAACCATATGTACTCCTACGTTGCATTTCCTTTCGTAATAAATACCCTTGTGATGAAGTTGAAATGTAAAAGATAAAAAGAGAGAAATAAAGTCTTTGTTTTTATAAGGATATAAATCCTTAACCCAATTCCTCAAATCACAAGGAATTAATTAAATAAATAAATAAATAAAAATAAAAAAGGGAAACTAAATTCAATAATAGACTTTTAGAATAGAAAAGAAACCAAATATAAATTCCTTTATTAAAAATGACAATTCCAACTTAAATTATTATATTATAAGAAAAAACAAGTAAACAATACATAATTTTTTTATAATCAAAAATGAAAAATAAGATATAAGAAATTTTTATAAAACAATAAAATTTAATTTAATAAGCTCAACATCGAACACGTAAATGTAGTGATACAAGTATATACAGGAGCGGAACCAGAAATCTAGATTAGGGGGGGCAAAATTAAAAATAAATATAATGATATAAAGTATAAAACTTAATAAATGATCATAAAAATAAAATTATTAAATTACATTATCATAATAAAAAATAAATATTTATTATTAATAAAAAGTGAAAATACAAAAAGAACGCATTACTCTTTTAAATCAAAAAAATTATCAATAATTGATTTTATAAAAAATTTCTTTATAATTAAAATATATATTAAACTTTTTACTCGTATACAGATATAATCAATTAAATGAATAAGAATTTTTTTTACTCATACAACTTGTAACACCCCGTGTGTTTTTCTGAGGGTATATTTGTCATTTTTCACTTCCCCAGTTCATACATCTGCATTCATTTCATGTTTCATGTGGTTGTGGGTATAATTCTAGGTTCGTGTGGGCAATATTAAGTGA
>JAVXUL010028340.1:0-11544 GCA_035590515.1 Trichilia minutiflora
ACTCATGGTTTTCACAAATAACAAAAAGAATACAAGAAGAAGAAAGCAAATCTTTAAATCTTCAGTCTTCAATCTTGAATCTCTTTGCCTTCTTGTTGAATCCCAAGTTGAATTGAGTGTTTTTAGCGTCCAAGAATGTGCAAAATCCCCCCTCGTTCCAAAATACCTTTTTCCTTTTATAACCAAGCAACCTAGGTTAAAAAAAGGGAAAGAATGAAGAGAAAGGGACTAAAACATGTCACCCAGCATCGCTGGCACTGTAGCAGCTCACTGCAGTGCCAAACCCTCTGTTTTTTGGGGGTTTAGCATTACAGTGTCAACGCCCTTATTTTTTCAACACTATCTAACATATTCCAACCCTATTTTGATGACGGTAAAGACTTTAAATGGACTTGCTATCTTCATGAAAGTTGTAGATCTTTGAGTTCTATTTCTAATGAATCCTGAATCATCAAAATCTAAGCATTAAAGTGAAAGTTATGTCTGATTTATGAAAACTATACAAAATGGCTCCTTAATGCACATTTTTTTTACTTTTGGAATTTAAGCCCTATAACACCAAAACAACCACAAACGCATTAAAATAACTCAAAAAAAAAGCAAAATATAAGTTGAAAAACCTTATAAAAATTTAAATAATCATCTACCCTAAAGCAAGATGTGCACGAAGTAGTCTATCGATGCTATGCATGTCAAGTATACTGAGATGTGCCAAGACAACCACGGGAGAGACCTATAACTCTACTGAGCCCTTGGTCATTTGGACAATGGGGACTAGGTTTGATAGAACCTCTTTCCCACGGTTAAGGCATAGGCTAAGTACTCAATAGTGGCAATAGATTACTTCACAAAATGAGTAAAAACAGATTCTGTATCCAAGCTTATCAAGAAGAACACTACTGTTTTCATTAGAAGTAACATCCTATATAGGTATGGGATACCCAATGTTTTGGTAGCTGATAAAAAAAAGAAATTCCATAATAGAAGCTTTGAGGAGTTTTACCAAAATTAAAATATTGATTTGAGGCTGGCAAGGGGTGGTAAAATTCCAAATCTGGTCTAAATATTACCAAAATCATATTTGTATTTAGATGAAAAAACTTATTTCTATATTTTTATAAATATTCAATTTTTGTACGGAGCAAATATGGTACGAATATTTTAAATTAGATTATCCTAATTCTCAAATATTGACAAAAAATTTGAATTTATAAATTTCATTTGTAAGTTATAGTATATGTATATATGCCTTTGTATACATTTTAATAGAAGTATGAGTACACCAAATATCAATACAGTTATATCTTGTTTGTGCAAAAAATGTCCGATGACTTTCATACACCCAATAATAAAAATCTCCGACGAATTTCTTACAGCAAACGAGGAATAGCCGATGGTTGAGGAGTGGCGTTTGGTATTTGTATTTGTGAATGGACTTGGGTTGCTCCCAAGCTGCCTACGTACCCCCCTTCTTCTCTCTTTTCTCCTTCTTATTCTTCTCGTGGTTTCTCTCTCTTCTAGTTCTTCTTCTTCTTCTTTCCTCTCTTTTTTTCGGTGGGAGGATCAAGCCACACATAGTTCTCTTTTGGGGGGGAGCTCCTAATTTTATAGGGGAATGGTGACATTGTAGGCTAGGGTGATAGTCTCAAAGACCCATAAGGTGGCTGTCATTAAATAGGTAGGGACCACTCCTATGAAGGCCTCAAATCACCACCAACACATCTAAATGGTTATGTATCAATAACGAGTAGCCTAATACTATAACAAAGGGTCAAACCTTGCACCTTCTGAGTGAGAGACTTGGTATTCAGATAGATCACCATAAATATATAGATCTCTTTTCATAGGACCCTTGGAGCCAATTGAGAGAGGCTGTAATAAGTAATGCGCATTATGCAACCAGGAATATACAAGCTAAGGAACCCTAATGACACCCTGGTGAAAAAATCATGGAATACCGACATGCTAAAAAAGTACTACCCGTGAAGGTAAGTAATCTAGCCTTAACTTTAACTCTCATAAACTTGTAATAGTGAATAATTGTCTCTTTATTATATATGTTACTATTTAACTTAAGCAAATGAAAAAGGTAATCCTAACCCAGTTTCTCATATGATCATGCATTTCTTATAGATGTAAAGCCCTAACCCTACGTCAGGAATATTCTCTTTATTAAGGATGTGGATAGGAAAAGGCTCGAGTTAAGTCTTGTTAAGTACCTCCATTATCTCTCTCTAGTATTAGAGGTTGACTTAGATCACGAACCTTGCCATTTAAGCTCTATACTCAGGATGTAAAACCTTGACCCCATGTCAGAAATATTCTCTTTATTATAGATGTGGATAGAAAAAGGCTCGAGCTAGGTTTTGTCGAATGCTTTCACTATCCCTTTGTAGTGTTAGAGGTTATCCTGAATCACAAACCTTGCCGTTTAAGTCCCACACTTAGGATGTAAAGCCCTGATCCCATGTCAGGAATATTCACCTTACTATGGATGTGGAAAAAAAAAGGTTCAAGCTAAGGCTTGTCAAGTACCTCCATTATCTTTTCCTAGTGTTGGAGGTTGACCTAGATTATGAACCTTGTCGTTTAAGCCCAAAACTCAATTGTAAACCCCTGACCCTATACTAGAAATATTCTCTTTATTATGTATATGGATGAAAAAAGGCTCCAGCCAATTCTCATTGAGTACTTCTACCATCTTTCCCTATTGCTAACAGTCAGCTCGACACACAAACCTTACCATTTAATCCCCATACTAAGTATACAAAGCCTTGATCTCATGTTAGGCATTCTCTTCTCATCGTGAATACAACCGGGATCTTTGACCTCATAAAGGGAAGCTTGCTATCTTAAGTGTAAATGGAGGAGGCCAAGGGAGAAGAGAGAATTCCTCTTAGCAAACACAAAGTCTTTAGGTGCCTTACCCCCTAAAAAAGTCAGATTTTAACAAACAAAGCTACAAGTATAAGGGCTTTTTGTATAGTCTTAAAATGTAACGTTCAGGTAAAGACCTGATAAGCAAGACATGAGAAAAAGATGGACAAAAGTAAAAAAATGCATCCTTTATTGATAATTGATTTATAAAGTAAAATGTAAAAGAAATTATTCTACATTATCTATTTTACATTGTCTTCATGGAAAGAGGGAATGTCGATGCTTTCTTGGAATATATTCTATCTCTCTTTCGACTAGGGAACTCCAGTAGTTGTGTTTATATGGGGTCTTCAGGGTGAACGTGGTTCTCAGTAGCTCGAGTATCTATAACTAGAAGGGTTAAAGTTATAACTTCTCTAGCCTAATCCTTCTTGACTACCTCATAGGTCTTCTCAAGGTCATGATCCCCCTACCTATTATTTAGTTCTGGTAATGGAGTCTGTGGGCATTAATAGAGGAATAAAGCTTGTAAATGGGATGCGATAGTCTACCCTATCTTCGACTTCTAAATTATAATAAGCCATCAGAAGGGATTCAATTTGTTTGAGCCTTCCTTTTAGCCCCTTCACAGTTTTACGAACCTTTTCATGCCTTCTCTGTAGAGCTTCCCACTTCTTTTAAAGCTCATTGTATCTGGCCCCCTATAAAATCATTACTGACCTCCATTTCCTTCATCTTCTTCTTGTGCTTTTTATAATCAGCATTCAGCATTCGGTAGAGGTCAGTGAGCTTATTATGTTGGTTGTTGATCTTCTGTCTCTCACAAACCAACTTCCCATTCTTAGACCTCAACATTGAAATATTAGTCTTTGTAGCTGTGGCACATATCTTTAAGTTGAACCTCTCCTCAGCCTATTGAAACCTTTTCATTTCTAATCAGTCTAGTGCCTAAGCTTTTAGCTTCTTTCTTTCCTTATTCTATGTTGTACGAGCCTCGAACAATTCGACCTTTGCATTCTTTCGTAGTCACTTCATATCCTGATAAATCCCATGAATAATAAGAACAATTCGTTGTCAATACTTCACCGTATTCTTCAAATCTCTCATTAATAGATCTACCATATAAATACACCCCAAAGAGAACAACCAAGAGATCAATGTTAGAGGGTGCAATTAAAGAAAGATTCAATGAGCGAAGAGAAATAATATCCTGTTCATCTATCAGCTTTTAAAATCTACAGTGTTAGTGGTATTGAGCTGGCCTATCTCCCTGGCCTAATATAGGCTAATCTACTCCCTCGCATGATTAAGGTAAGGGACCTAGTACCTATAATCTTTTCATTTCTCCTCAAAATAATTCACGAGAAAAATAACCTGAATTTGGTGAAGGTTAAACTGAATAGCATTACCCATACCACCTTCTACTATATCCCCCTGGTTTCCTCCTTGATCAGAGGGATCAACTCCTATCTCGTTGCATTGAGGGAATAAGTCTATCCTATTTTTTTATTCCCTTGCTTTCTAGCTAGTAGAATTCTCTGGGATCCCTATTAAAGGACTGTCATTATTCTTCCTTCCTCTACCCTTGTCAATTTGTGGGAAGGAATTAAAGGGGGAGGAGTGATGTCCACCTTTGTCAATCTTTGAGAGGGTGGTGGTAGTGAAGGAAGAGGAATGTTATGATAAAAAACCGAAACCATATATGCATCGAGAAAAATAAAATTTTCAATTTCCTCACAGAATCCATGCGATAAACCTATTGTTTTCAAAGTTATGAATCCGAATATTCATACTTTTGAGTGTTTTGATGATGAAGAACTATAGAACGCAAACGAACTCAGCGTCTCTATGGTATCCACACAACTGAGATGATAAGAAGCCAGTGCTAGTTCCCTTAGATGATTACTTTATGTTCTTTTGATTTTGTGTGTTTCTCAAACACCAAAACAAGCCTGTATGCCCACACCCTTAAACGTCAAGAATATAACACTTATATATAGACAATATTTAGGGTTAAGGTTGTAACAGGTTTTAGGCTGGCCTAATGGTTTTTGGATTTGGCATAACTCTTAAGTCTAATTAGCTTGACTTTTAAACACAACTCATTAATAAGTTTTAAACTAATGTATTATTTAACCTAACTTAATAATGACTTTAGCCAAACAAAAATTATTACCACACAAAGTATCTTAAATTAAATAAATTTATCTCATGAATTTGACATTTCATCATTCCCGATCTAATGTGTGACCCATTAGGTTTTCATAATGTTGATAGTAATACTAAAACTAATTTTAGTAATACAAGTCATGAGTGGTGTCTAGCAACACATCATAACTATCCAAGTCATGAGAATGTAAGTGGCTCAACATCACTTATATTCATGATCAATGTAACCATATATTTTAATCTCTTTGTCTTAGATATATTAATTGAACACGAGGTATAGAATGTGCCATCCCCGTAATATTTAATTCTTTGATATTTTGAGTATAATTATCCTACTAAATGATATCAATATCACATATCAATGCATTTGAGTGTGACCATGTATTTTACAATCATACCCAATCAAAGGGGTCTAAAGATATCATTCCTGTTATATAGGAGGGACAAATTCTATCTTAATCAAACATATCCCACTACATCTCTCACTAGAATAAATACAAATAAAATCAAGACAGAGAGAATAACAAGTGTTTTCAGGAGAATGTTTTTAGTTTTTTGATTGCTTTGAGTATATGCTACAACAACCCACATTGATTCTGTAAACATGGTTTTATTTATGTTTGATTTTAATTTTTCTAATGGCTCTATTTTGGTCTCATTAATGACGGCATTTATTGCTCTGAACTAGCCGTTGCAGTATACTAACAGTGCATGTATCGATACTTACTGAAGTTTATATGAACTTTCCTCCATGTATCGATACTTACTAAGGATGTTGTTGGAGCAGTTTCATGTATCGATACTTCAGTGATCATGTAACGATACTTGGGTACGTTGAGCAAATCATCTCCATCTTCGTAGCGATATTTGAGTTCAGATGTATCGATACTTGGCTAGAATGTATTGTTATGTGAGCAGTCCCATGCACTTTATCTTCTCATGTATCGATACCCACTATTTAATATATCGATACTTTGCCCAAAATGCCTGCAAAAAAAAAAAACTTTCTTGCGCAAAAGACTACAAGTGAAGTATTTATTTTTGAATTGATTTCAACATCACAATATTCACATATTTCACTAGAGAATCAAGTTAATTTAATTATGTCATTCATAATCAATTTTCAATTTTATTTAATATAAAGCATCATCAAAAATATAATAAATTATACAGATTTTCCTTTCTTAAAACTTTTCTTATGTTGCTTTCCATTGACCACACCTCGTAAATCTTATTACTAGGCAAAATTTTAGGCATTTCTTTTATAGTTTTAATAGCATGCATGTACCCTAACTCTATATTACTAATATGATAGAAGTGTTTATGCTATAGTTTGCTACTTTCTTGTACAGATAAAGATAAAAAATTATTTCGAAAGTTGAGACTTACAGGGAACATTTTATTGACTGTCATTGGGATCTCCATAAATTGCTTGCTATCTTTGTTGCTTAGGATACAATGTTCCTTCTCAAAAACATCTTTGTATCCTTCTTGTATTATCTGCCCTAAACTTAGCAAATTTTGTTGTATCTTAGGTATAAAGAATACATCAGTAATAAGTCTTTTTCTTCCTGGCATGTTTATTTCAATATCTCCAAGTCATGTAGCTTTCAATATTATATTATCTCCCAAAGTAATCTCTGTAACCTTGTTTTCATCCAAATTATAGAACCACTCTTTGTTCTTTGTCATGTTATTGTTGCACCTACTATTCAAATACCAAATTTTTTTATCATGTTGCATGAACCCTATGAAGCATGAGAAGAGTTTTTCTATACCTGCACCACTAATTTCTTCTAGGTAATTGGTTTTCTCATTCTTCTACCTGTAGTCTTTTGC
The DNA here is from genome assembly GCA_035590515.1 of Trichilia minutiflora. Lineage (NCBI taxonomy): Eukaryota > Viridiplantae > Streptophyta > Magnoliopsida > Sapindales > Meliaceae > Trichilia > Trichilia minutiflora. The sequence continues at coordinate 6,886 of JAVXUL010028340.1, forward strand.
CTTGTACTCAAATTTTTTACAATTGAAGCATTGCATTTCATCTTTATATCAGCAATCTTTTTTTCTTTTGTAAAATCAATGCTTAGAGAAATCATTTTTTTTTTTCATTTTGCGGCTGCGTTTAGCTATGGCCTCCTCCTTGATCTTAACTTAATCTGCCTCTTCTACAGTTTGCTGCATTACCATGCCCCCCCCTTGTGTTGATTTGAAACTAAAATGCTTGCTCCAAATTCACTCTCTCATCAACCTATTTTAGCCTATGCTTATGTGATAAAAGAGACTCCATGAAATCATGCACTAAGTATTTACTTATGTCCTTTCATTCTCCAATTGCTATCACTATCTAATCATACTTAAAAGGTAAGATTTTTTTTCACGATCATTTGATCCTCCATTTTTTGACCTATGATCTCAACTGATTCACCAAAGCCAAAACACATCTTGTGAATTCAGTTATTGTTTCTCTTTTCTTCATCAACATGTTCTCAAAATCTCTCCTAAATGCTTGGATTTTTACAGTAATAATCTATTGAAAATTGTGAAATTCTTTTTTTAGGCTCTCCTAAGCCTTGTTTGATTTTTCGGCTCCCATGATTATTGGAAATAGACTTTCCTTTACACCCTATTGTATTAGAGATAATGCCTTAGTATCTCTTTTTTGCTTGTCTTTAAGCTCACAGTGTTGAGTGTATGATAGCCTTGTTGTCTCTTCTAGTGACTTATAGCCATTCTGAATTGTGTCCCATAGATCATAGGAGCATAAAAGAGTTTTCATTTTGATAGACCAAGGATAATTGTCTCCCTTTAGGATTGGAATACCGGCTGATGGATCTCGCATCATTTTTTTAAGTGTTGTTATTTGAAGGGATAAGGTTAGCTTGTGAGGATAACTTGGTTCTGACTCTGATACAACTGTTAACAAATAAACTTGAATTTTAAACTGAAGATAATGTGCAATCAATAATTGAGGGGTGATAAAAATGTTATTGCATCAAACTCTTTAAATACAAGGTGTTCTAACGTTTACAACCAAAGAAATAGGAAACAAAGGATTCAAAGGATTCCACATGTTCCTCGTATCGTGCAACCAACAGAAAATATCTCCAAGTTTATTAACTTGCATCAGTTCAAACATAAGACTCGTTCAAAAATAAGATTCGTTCAACAACTGCATCATAGGGAGTTATGGAAACTGGTTTTTGAGTCGTGGAATAATGCTCCTGTTGGAGGCTGTCCTATGTTTATGGTGGTAGACAAGCTCAAAGTTCGGAAGAGAAATCTTAAGGGTTGGAATAAGAATATTTTTGTCCATGTGCATGTCAAGGGTTAGGACTCGGCGGGTATTGGAGGATCTTCAAGGTATGATTGCTAGAGGGATGGTCATGCTACGAATTCAGAGATGGAGATCGAAGAGAAGCAGGCTTTGTGGGAGGCTATAGCTCAACAAATGGCTTTTTGATGGATCGTGCTCACATTAAATCGCTTGGAGAAGGAGGCAAGAGCTCAAAGCTTTTCATGCCTATGATAAGATTAAAGCAGTTGGGGCTCGTATTAATACTATGGAGATCGATGGGGCTATTATTATTACTATGGAGATTGATGGGGTGGTTACCTTCTTGGCTAGAAGGAATGGACCAATGCCTGCTTAATCTAGCAATGAGTTAAGGAAATTCCTTGGGGGTTTTGATAGGTGCTGAGCTAACTATAGTGCAAAGTCGGCTTCTCTTTTACAAAGACTTCAAGGAGGATAATATCACCATATTGCTAACCATGCGGTCCAATTCTATGCGAATCTTTATTCGCCTTCGGATGGTTGTTATGACGGGTGATTTGGATATTCACAATCTCATTCCCCGCTTGATTTCAGATGAGGATGATATGACTTTGGCTTCGGTTCCTGATTTCGATGAGATTAGGGAAGCGATGTTTGCTCTTAAGCCTTCTAGCGCTCCCTGGTCTTGATGGTTTTCCGGGGCCTTTTTCTTCATAGTTGCTGGAACATTGTTGGAGATGATGTTCTGCGTGGGTTTCAACAATTCTTCCATGATGGTTATATTTGAACTAATCTAAATTCGGACTTTATTGTCCTATTACCGAGAGTGGATGCAGCCAATAAGTTGTCGGATTTCGGGCCTATAGCTTTCGCCAATTTCTATTTTAAATTATCACTAACATCTTGGTTGGTCGGCAAAGGGCAGGTAATTCAAAAGATCATCTCCTACAATCAAACAGCTTTCATTGAAGGCCATCATCTTCATTACAGAGTAGCTTAGGTTTCTGAAGGAGTTAATAGATTGGATAGAAAATCTTAGGGTGGCAATGAGACGTTAAAGTTGGACCTTCATAAGGCATTCGATGCTTTAAATTGGGATTTTCTTCTTCAGGTGCTCCGGTGTTTTGGGTTTAATGAAGTTTTTCTACGATGGGTTTCCATTATTCTTAGTTCAGCGAGGCTTTCGGTTTTACTTAATGGTTCTTCAACCCTTTTTTTTTCCTGCAGCAGAGCTGCAGAGGGGGTTCGTCAAAGAGGATCCTCTTAATTGACTTCTTTCTTGGATACATTACTCGGCGAAATTGTTTTCATTTAAGTTTTACAAATCTTGCAAGAATATGTGCTTGCACTCCTTTTCTATTTTTTGTCAAACATAACAAATATTTTATTATATCATTAAAATACAAATTTGTATAAATATAAGATCAACAGTTTACCCAAATTTATACCTAATGTATAACCAACAGGATTTAAAAATAAAGAATTTATTATAACAAGTCAAAATATCCATGAAGTGCACAAATTAATAATAAATTTTAATTATTGATACAAATATTAAAAAAATTAGATAATAGAGAAAATCAAATTAATAAATTACCTAAAAATAATAAAGTATTGAAGATATTTTAATACCTAAAAAATATTAAAAAGATATTTTATTATATCTTTTTTTTTTTATAATTGAAGTGTCCGGGTCAGCTTACGCACACTTCGACTAATTTTCGGAGGAAGCTAACGCAATATCCCATCATCATGACCCCCACTTAAATCACGAACACATCCAAGGAATCGAATCCAGGACCGTACGTCTAACCACACAATCTCAAATTCGTTTCTATCAACTGGGTTATCCATGGGTGGATTCTCTCGGCTAATTATTCCCTCCACCCTCATGGCAATTATGTTATCATTGATTGAATTGTCATTATCTTTTAAATTCTCTTGCACCTTTGCTCGAATTTTAGTTGATGGAATAGTCGTTCAACTAATATTCAAAGAGTCAGAAGTATTAGGTTCAGTACATATTATCTTCTTGATTTAGACATGAAGTTAGAACTCGAGCTCGTGAATTCAAATTTTCTGTCTTCTTTAACAGTAACTTTTCTATATCAACAAATAATTTTTTTTTTAAAGATGATAATATTTTTAATAAATAGTATATTTACCTATAATTAGTATCATATTAGTTTTGAAGAACATATACCACGATCAATATGAAAAAGTCAAATTCTAGTTGGAATAATCTAAAAATTACTGATGGAGTATAAATTTAATTTAATTAAGAATGTTAGATTAGAGATTAACATGACAATTAATAAAGTTGTTAATACATGATATGATAGAGTTTCAGGTAAATTTTATAATGTTTAATAAAAGCTAACCAATTAAATTCTCACTTGAACTCTATAACAACTATTATAAATAAAGTTTATTAATTCTCACGCTTAGTATCTTATTATAAAAACAATATTTTAGATATTAACAATTACTAAATATTATTTAATTATATTTTTAAAGAACAATTAAACAAAAATGAAAATACTCTTGCTCTTGCTAAATATCACACCTAGAATATCAGCTATAATATCGAGGTATACCATCAACTCAGTCATGTTAATGATTGAGATGGCGTTTAGTTAAGAGGAGGTCAAAGTAGACCAAAATAGTTAGCATAAGCAATGGTACGAAAGAATGAATCTGGAAATAAGTATTCGGAACACCGTACCGGCCGGTCTCCTGCATGAGCTTGTTAGGCTCGTCATACTAAGGAAGGTGGCAGAAGAAAAGAGCGGCTTGGAACAATTTAGAACCACGCGTTTGAATTGAAGGCTACCTTCCTTGTGACGTGAAGATCTGCTATACTCCGGACCATCATAAGCAATGGTTAACCACTTTCAACACTAGATTTTGACCATTTATTATATCAATCAAGACCACTTTTTTCTGATAAAACCAGTTATAAGGACAAATAGGCAACAAAACTACTTTCGTGAAAGGAAGAGAAAATAATATATCAACATTCTCCCCTTAAATAAAGGGTAAAACTATGGTACATCGATCCGGTATCTTTATTTGCTTTTAATTTTTTCAATTTTTTCATTACAATTCTAACTCTTCATTGCAATTCTCAATTTATTTGCCGCAACTCCTAACTTTTCATCATATTTTATATAATTTAAATTTTATAACCAAAAAAATATAAATTATAATGCAAGAATTAAAATTATAATAAAGTAATAAAGCAATTTATCGTACATTGAATTGCAGCATAATATAACCCACAAAATAAAGAATAAAAAATTGTAAAAAAAAAGAATAAAAAACATCTCTTTTTACTTTGTTTTTTTCTTTAGGGTAAGTAATCGTTTATGGATAAACACGTAGCA
>JAVXUL010028351.1:0-11543 GCA_035590515.1 Trichilia minutiflora
CACTTGATTCCCTTTGTTTCCATGGAATTTAGCCTAGGGTTTTGGCATGAAAAACTTACATTTATGCATGATTTAGGACATAGAACCTTCACTAGCCTTAGCTAAAACTTTAGAAAGACATAGAGATGAGAGAATGGAATTTCATTATAAACTAATTCTAATACATCAAAATTGTATCCTAAGAATACAAAATAGTGCTCTTATTTATAGGCAAACATGAGAACTAAATGTGAAAGTAGGTAGTTGTAACATTTGACAATTAAGTTGAAAACATTGACAAATGGAGTTAAAATATTCCAACCACCATAAAAATATTATGGATGACCTCAAATATGAATGATTCAGCCCTAGTGGTAAACATGAAAGTTGTAGATATTTGAATCCTCTTTCTAATGCCACTTGTCTTAGGTCAATTCGAAATATATGAGCTAATTACTAAAGCAAAGTCGGGCTGGACTGGAACAGCAATGAGTCTTGATTGATGACATCAAAAGTATAATATAGAGCCTGAACTAATGGTTGGAGTAAACATGAAAGATTTATCCCAATGAGTTAGATTTATAATGGATCAAGATTCACCTCAATATCTCTCCTGTATGAAATGTTATGCCCTTTTTACGTTCACTACACAAAAATCAAAATTAATTGAAATTACAAACAGAATAAATTTTACATCAAAAACTAGAAATATACTTAAATGGAAAGAGTTAATTACACTTTTTTTTTTCAATTGAGTGTTTAAAGGGTTTGATTATATGTTGATGTAATAGATCTACTATGATAATCCTAATATATTAGAAAATGTTGATGTGTTATATTTTCTGCTGGATTTATAGTTTTATTGTTGTATCCCCTTGTGGAATGAGCTGATATGCATAGGCACGGCAAAGGAGACATAAAAGAAGACTAAGGTGCATAAATTTTGGCACAATCCCACAAGTCTTGTAAAAAGCCGTAAAAATATTTGTAGTCATTAACCGTTTCTTGAGCTGCCCAAAAAATGAATTTCTATCACTATGCATCAAATAATCTGAAAACCCTGACGAAATGAACCTACAATATGGAGCAACATCACATTATATACATAATAAAATCATCTGTATCATCTGCCAAAGTCTCCAGTCGTAAATGGGACGAAACTGGCACAGTTATATAAATCCAGCTTGCCACAAAACATGAACAAAAATATGTCCAGAACAACCATTACTCATGCCAGAACAGGTAATCGAGGGTCAAAAGCAAGGCACTTCCCAGAAGGCTGTCATAAGGAACCTATCCAATAATCATAGCTCACTACAATCTTGTTTTGCCAAGCCATACAAATAACATGAATCTTACCCTACAAATCAGGGACTTCTTGTGCATTTCTTTATCTTCAAGAAACTTCCTTTCCTACTCTTGTCAACTCTGCATGTCATTCTTAAAGTGTAATCACCATGTACTTGTCAACTCTGCATGTCATTCTTAAAGTGTAAAACACAAGTTTTAGGCACCTGGCAAGTACATGGTGTTTTACTTTTGTTTAGACCTCTTACACAACAGCATTGACAAATAGAATGGAAGGTAATACAAATTGCAACCTTCTCACTTTATGCTATGTTCTAAAACATCCTCGTAGAACAAACTGATTACTCAATAACCTTGTAATGCTCTCAGGATATGTTTGGACTACTAAAGTAGAACTGAAGTGTTTGGAAAACACCCATTTTCATTTGGATGCTAATGTTTAGGAGCTGGTGTTTCAATCTCAGAACAGCTGCAAAATTAAAGCCCCAGCGTATCAATAGTGAAAATAACCTTACCAACACCCACCCAAAAGCTTGAATTATACAGCTGCTCCATCTGAAAGCAGCTGCAAAATGAAAGCCACAACACCGTAATCCGGAAAGTACCCTCACTCACCAGTTATCACAACTCACCAACACAACTGATATTAGATAGCTATTGATTCCCTCCCACAACAGCTGCAAAATAAAAACCCCACCCACCTAATCCCGAACATAACCTCGCTCAACCACCCACCCCGGAAAAAGATATTGCTAATGCCAACATGACCCCTGCAAAAAAAAAAAATTATATGTGAAGCAAATCTTAACACGAATCATTACTGTAAAGATGAAACTCCACACAACAGAAGAAACTCGAAAAGTCCACTATTCAAAATCTCAATGAAAACATCCATAAACCCAACTACCAGCAGGAAATAATTTCCTCCTTAATTCTATAACTCCCCCAGCCCTTTCACCAACACCAAATATTATCATATTCATCAATTCTATAAATCCAAGCCCATCCAACCATTAAAAACAGCGAATTCCATTAATCAAATCCCAAAACGACGTCTTATAACAATCTTACGAAGCGAAAACGTAAATTCATCTCAAACACACCATAGAAACAAATAAATAACATGACATATGCCAAACAAATTAAAAATAAAAGGCACTCACTTCATTTATTTCTGATAGCCAACGCCGACAGGCTGCATCATCGTCCTCCTCAACCTTAGCTGTCCGGGTAAACAACATTTTAGTCCTTGAAGATTGCCTAAACAACAAATTATAATATAATTTAATAAATTAATCTTTAAAATTTTCTAAAACAACAAAGAAACCCTTAATTTTAAATTATTTTTAAAAAATAATAATCCTTGTAATTATTTTTAAATTATTTGTAAGAAATTAGTGGGCATTTTATTAATTTTTTAAAAAAATAATAAATTAATATATACTTTAATTTTTTTATAACGAATTCATTCATAATTTAATGATTTTAATTAATTTTTATTTTCACATTAATTTTTACAGGTACTATACTAAATTTTATATTTAGAAATTAATTTATTATTTTGTTAAAATTAAAAATTATATAAAATAAACTTAATTGCTTTATTGACATTCATAAAATTACACATAAGCAAGCGTAATTGCTTCATGGAAATTCATAAAATTACACACAAGCAAAGCGTAATTGCTTATTCATTACACACAAGCAAACGTCATTTCAGAATCGTACATTGCACAAATGACACATACAAAAGCTAACATTTTCGAGACGTTTTCTTTAAATAATAATACTTTTTCCTGCATGCATATGTTGATTATTCTTATTCTCCATTCTTTTTGCGAATAATAACCCCTTTGATGATAATTCCTGACTTCCACTCCATGCCCTCGCTTCCACGCATATAGATTTTCATCTCCCCTTTCTTTTTAGGTGGAAGACTAAACTCACCAACTAGGATATCTTTCCATTGGTCTCGAATAATTTGTCGAAAATCTATTTGGATTTCTTCACCATTGAGTCCCAGTATCACCGGATATTCCCATCCCTTAGCAGTGTCCTTAACCATCATAACAAATGCAACTTCATATGGAATTCCTTCTGGAAGATTTGTGATATCAAATGTTGTCTTTACATCCAGGTTACATACTTGGATGAGTTCAGCGCCATCATGAAGTCCATTACTGCAGATCAGAACGAACTAAATTAAAATCAGAGATTGTTGTTTCATCAAAATCTTTACATGTATATCTTTACCTTTATCTCTTTGTTATTGTTAATTACCTTGTTTCCCTCACAGGAACCCATCTCCAATAACGACTGTCGTCTCCCCAAACGATTGTCAGAAATCTTGCTGGAAGCATCAACTGCCATTATAGTAGTGCTCATGATTAGATTAATATTAAAGATGATATGAATGAATCAAAATACTCAAAAGAAATGGATATTAATTTAATGAACTTACCTGGTCATTTGGCTGAGCCATAGCCTTCCAATTCCTTGCTTTCTTCTATCATGCCGAGCCAGTTATATAGGTAAAATTAGTAAAGGGAGAATTACCACTATACCCTGTAGTTTTAGAAATAATTATCTATTGTCTGTTCAATATTCTGATTAATGAGAAAAAAAGTAAATTTTTTTATATTAATTATAGAAAATGGTGGACTTCATGCCCAATGGGGCAGATACCTCTCCACAAAAAAAAAATTCTAAAAAAAGTAAATATCTATTAAGGAAGCCCCACCAATAAAGTATTTTAATAGCTCTTAATAAAAATAATTTTCTTGATTTGCAATTAACATTTGAAATTTATAAATATAAAAATTCTATTAAAAAAATAATTTGTAACTAGTATTTCTTTAAATTTTCTTTCCTTTTTGTATTCTATTTTGATTACAATTATTTTTTTTGTTGTATGTTTTAATAAACATTTAAATTAAAGACAAAATTACTATTTCTCACCTTTAAAGTAGTACTTCATTAAAAAATAAATAAATTACTTCAATTTTATCAAATCTATTTTTTATTTACCCTTAACCTAAGAAAATTTTATGAAATTACTGTTATGTTTGTAATCTATGTTAGTCAATATTTTTCATAAATTTTTGTTTCATATAATATATAATATAACTATAACTAGCACTTTCTAATAGAATTAGATTTAGTATTACTGCAGCATCCAAATAATAATTTCTTGCAAATATTAATTCAATTTTGTTTGAATTTATATTAGTATAAAATAATTTGTATGTTTGTTTCACGATTTAAAATTTTTGTATAATCTCGACTCAATAAGCCAGCTTATCAACAACTATTAATTATTTTAAAATCTTGTATATTTATTATTTTTTAAAAATAATTTTTAATATGATGATAATTAACCTCTTAAAGAAAAATTTTCTGATTCTGCCGTTAATTATAGAGAACGTTGATATTAATTTTTCATGGTTAATGGATATATATATATATATATATATATATATATTTTCATGAGGAAGCTGATCATTTTGAATGTGAAAGATTTTAAAAAGCAATAATAATTAAGTTGTAGGAAATATATTTTTCCATGTTAAGTAATAGTTTTTGATGGATTTTTCATTTAAAAATGGAAGGACCTCTCTGTTAATATTAATTTGTCCGTGAGGATTAAATTTTTTTCATTTCAAAATATGGTTTGGTCAATTTTTTTAATATTTATTTAAAAGATTATGATCGAGATAGACATATATCATTAATTTATATTATATTATATGTGAATTCTTCCTCGTATTCAACATAAAATTTGTAATTAAATCTAGATCGATATATATAACGTTTTAGATTATTAGAATCAATCTTACTTGTCAATTATTTGGGTAGCATCCACATATAAATTTTTATATATTTTTGTATTAAAGATTCTTTTCGTGTTTCTATTAATGGAAAGTGAAAGAAAGAGAATTTTGAGATAATAAATATGAAACAAATAATTTATTCTTCTTTCACGTGAAAGAAAATTAATTTTAAAAGACAAACTTGAGAATAGACATTAAATTTTGTGTCATATATATATATATATATATATATATATTAAAAGAGACTCATCCCTTTTAGTTATGTGAACATTTTAAATTTTATGTCATGTATATTAAAAGAGCCTTATCGTTTTTTGTCACGTGAACACTTTGTATGCAACATAAAATTTATTGCTAGTGTCCAATTGATGTAATGTTTTAGGTTGTCAGTAATTAATGTTGATGGAGATTGGGATGATGACACAAAGTCATGCGATCATTACTTACTTGGACATTGCTTATTGATCTATGATTGCAATAACATAGAGATAATGCCCCTCCCTCTTAATTTTATTAGGATTCTATATCTTTCTTAAAGATAAAATCCTGCTAAGAATTTGGGATTGATTCCCACTTCTCCCACTTATTAACATGGGCAGATAACTCTCTCTAAAATTATTTTCGATTTATGGGTTTAGGCCGGGTCATCCTATCATGATTATGTTCATTGGGCTATGGAACCAAGTCCAACATCTTTCACTCATATATACATGATAGGATAACATTATTTTAGAGAGTAATTAAGTGAAAATAAGTATCATTAAGTTCATAAGGACAAATATGTCGTGTGATTCAATGAACGCATAATTATATGAAACATCTGGCCATATAATATCTGATCTCTATTGCAATCATATTGTAAGATATATCATAAATAGTATTTAGATGTGTTCTAAATTTAATTCAATTTAATTACATCTATCAAAATATATATACTTAATTCCTCTTTATGACAAAAATACAGCTAAGCTTGATTTATCAAAACTCTGTGTAATCAAAATTATATCAATTTTTCCGAAGATTATATGATTGGTCAACTGATAAACACAAATGTTATATGTTAAATAAAAAAAAAATTATTTCACTACTTATGTTATTCGATTTCAAATTAACTAATTTCCTAGATAGACCGTAAATATTTTATTAGTCATAAATAATATGCTAAAATATTATCATAAAAAACGATGACTAAATACACCAGAAGTGGTTTTAAATCAATCTCAAGGAATTTACACAATGAGAAAGCAAATACTCGTTATCTCATTTTCCTTAATTAGTAGTCACATATACAACATATAACAAAGTGGTATTAATCACATGTTACAACGATGATCTTTTTCTAAATTGAGAACATATGTTTTATAAAATATATTGTTGTACAAATCTTGATTTAGTCGCTCTTTTAGTGTCTAATTCTATGCCCTTCTAGAATCTAACTTGAGTTCTTCTAAAAATATATACTCATTAATTTTTAAAACGACATAATGAGATTTCGGATCTATTCTAATGATTTGAAGAACATTATGTTTCGTCTTTTACTATATTTAGGCTTCATCTTACTTTTAAAAATAAGATGACAAATAATTAAAAATAAAATTTTAGAAGCTTTTTTTATGATCAATTTGTGTCTCATCTCAACTTGTTATTTCAATAACCAATGTTACCACTTGTTTATGTAAACTGGTTTAGATCTAACAACTTATTTTACTTTCTTTATTATGCCAATTTTTTATACATCAATCTAGCACACGTATACTGAACTGAACATCTCTATTCACTACTTTCGTAAATAAGTTTGCTTCTATTTGGCACATAGATAGATGTATACGGAATATTCGTTTCTTTCTTTGTTATATATAATTCTCTCTTAAGAAATTGTATGTGGTCCCTATGTGTTTAATTAGATTTGCAATAACATTAGAATCATGTATCGAAAACCCTAAACAACTAGTTATGAGTGGTTTCAATGTCCTTCTTCTGCTGTGATACCCATCTCTCACGCACGTTGAATGAGAAATATGGATCAGTTCCTCTTAGTTGCAGTTGTTTCTCCTCTGGCTTCCAACTCCATGGTGTAAGAAATGAGTCATCGTTGTCCAAGAACGATATTAGTCTTGAGTAGTCCACGGTACTTGATATTACTTCCGCGAGATTTTCTTTATCCTTTATCTTTTTCCGTTCTTCTTGCACATAGAATTCTCTTTCCATCATCTTATTAGCTTGTTGTTCCATCGTTGTTTGTTGTTGCAATATCAAGAAATTTTGTATGGAAGCTCTCTGACACATAATCAAGTCAAACCAACGTGGTTGCTATTCAAAATGCTTTTGTCTTACAATCGAGCTAATTGCATGTCTGGAAATTCTTTGTCCCTGCTCTTGTTGCCGTTTTCGAAGTAGCCAAGGGGGATTTCGAGGAAGGGATTGCTGGCTTTCTTGCTGGTTTTTAAGTAGCCGAGTAGGTAGGATTTCGAGGGATTTATTGATTTTCTTGTAAGAGTTCGAGATTGTAAGGAGGAAAATTATGAGGGACTTGTTACTTTTCTTGCTGGTCTTTAAATAGCCGAGCAGGTAGATTTCGAGGGATTTGTTGATTTTCTTGCAAGAGTTTGAGCTTTCGAGGAGGAAAATTAGAATTCTCTTTGTTCTTATGATTTCTCCAATTCTCTCAAGGCTCAATGGGAGATGATTGTGAATCGGGGTTAATCACAATATATATAGAGTAAAATGTCTTCTTAGCTCATAGGAAACAATACCACGTTGATTTTCTTCATCTTTTAGAATTAGGAAAGTAAACACACTGATTTCCTTCTTCTTTTAGGATTCAAAAAGTATAGAATATATAATAATGTCAATGATTGTTATCCTTCGGTAATGGTTAAAAAAATAATAATAAAGGATCTTCACAAATAAGAATTCAAGTTTAAACAAAATACAATACTATTTTTTATTTTAAGAATTTTGTACGATATATATTTATCATTCTACGTCCTTTCATTGTTTGATTCCAACATCACACGAAGAAAAAGTTATATTAGTAACATGATAAAGGAGTAATATAAAAACATTTCCTTTGAATATATTATAGACATGCTATAATTAAAAATAAAATATTTAGGTCAAAATAATTTAATAAGAATATATTCCTTATTATATTTTTTTTTTCAGAAAAAGACATGCACATCTTTAACTAAGACAAAAAAAATCATGTAAATCTCAATTAGTTAAAAATTTTATTAGTTTAAATATATTTTTTATAATTACATAATCAATTAATGTAATTATTTTCAAAGTTTAATTTATGTTTTTTCTTTATTGTTATTTATCAGTAGAGTTTACATTCATATATATATATATAATATAACACTTTATTCAATATTTATTAACAATTAGTCTAAGTGATCTAAGTCTTGGATTTTACTGTTTTGTTCTTAATAATATACCTAACTAATTCCAAAAAATCTTTTTAACATATGGTTTTAGTTCCATATAGATAAACCAAAAATATTTTCTATCATTCCAATGTAAGAATTGATTTTATTCTTTTAACTATCCTAAAATCTATTAAGAATTATTGTTTACTCAGACATTTTTGTCCCAATCGATATCATTTCTTAACTTATATATATATGAATGTAATTAATATACGCCCATAAAAATTGTGATATAATAGCCACATCATATAAAATATGAAACAACCATTTGATACCTTTGCATTACTATAAAATAAAATTATTTTATTTGAAATTTGAATGATTTTAAATAATACATTTGTTTTTTTCATGACAAATCAATATAAAAAATATGAAAATTTATAATTTAGTATATTAAAAAATTAATAAAATTTATATGAATGTTTTTAAAATTTTATCTACATAAAATTATTCAAATATTTAGATTTGAACTTAATACTGAAACTTGGTAATTACATTTAATTTAAATAAAATCCAAAAATCTATTCCATTGAAACCTTTATCTCAAATTTGATAAAAAAAAAATATGCATGTTATTTAATATGTTGTTATTGTGCTTCTCATAGATCATACGGCTCCCATAAATAATAATAATATAACGTAATAGTGCTTCTTTGCGTCAGGTCTGACCCAGTAGAGGGAGCACCAGATTTTTATAAAATTGAGGGGCCAATACGTAAAAAGAAAAAATGGCTGAGTACCTTTTGGAGTTTTAATGCATAAAACAAAAAATTAAGGGATGAAAACCTAAATATAAGAAATTTTATAGACATTACTTTTTCGTTTTTTTGATAATTTGGAGTGTTCGGGTTTCGTCTTGATCGATAAACCTAATTCGATTAATTTCTAAAAAGATACTAACTGAACATACTATTATTAAGGTATCTCAACGAATAATCAAACTCAGAACGTATATCCAAATGATATATCTCAAATTCAATTCATCATCATCATATTATGTCCGTGGGTGATTATTGACATTACTCACCTAGACTTAAAAAATACACTTTATTGGTGCAAAAATTATCCATGAACTCTCCTTGCGATCAACGTGGAATGACCCAATTGATGAGATGTGAGGGCGATGTAGCTACTGTCGGACGATGATTTTTCTACCGAAGAACGATTGAAAGTGTGGCTGTTTTCGATAAAATTTCACCTCCTAAACCTACAAAGAAATTAACACCTTCGAAGTGATGTCGAGAGGGGTTCCCGACAGAGAAACTCCGATACCTAAGTCAAAAAAACGGTGGAGGAATAAAAGGTGTTTTCGATGAAGGCAGTTAGAAGAAATCAAAAATGACCAAAAATGAGAGAAAATATGTTAAAAATTACCCAGTGGATATAGTGAATGAAAACAAGTGGTCATGAGGCTGTCAGATCTCTCTCAATTTCTAAGGGTAGCCAAAGCGTTCAAAAGTCCAATCCTTTGCCGTTTGAGGAAGGTTTCTCTTTATAGTGCCCCTGAACAGTGACTTGACATCAAAGAATGGGAAGGATGTGATGTCTGATATAGGATAATGTGCAGTCGAATTTCATTAATGACATTGTCACATCTGCAAACTTTGAAGGCCTGTTATCATTCCATAACCTGAAAATGATCAGAAGATGAGATATGCGCTTTTAATAGGCCAATTATCATCAATCATTCCTATTTTTGAGTGGGAGGGGCACGTGTCCGCTGATATCCTAGTCATAGATTGCCTGCAAACCGACTAAGGAGGAAATTCTGACCTGGGGCGATTTTCCTGAGAAGCTGTCCTGACCCCTGAATCGGTGGATGACTGCAAGTTACAACTTTCGGATACCTGAGACACGCTGTTGATGACTACGAAAAATCTGGAGAAGGTACCTCTATCTTCTGGGCACCTAGGCGGTGGAATTCTTAAAACGTCGGTGATTCTCCTAGGATGCAGGTTACCTGAGGCGAACTTCATCTGGGACGGCAAAATACCTGAGCCGGGGGTACTTGAGGAGGGAACTGCTTGGGATTACACATGGCCTCCTGTCACGTGTCTTGCTGACGAACTGTCCATGTGCTACCCTAATATTTTTCTCCAAACATCTAGTCCCCCAGTTTCTGGTGTGAGACTTGTAGAGCTCGTGCCAAAAAATCATGTCTGAGACGAATTATCCTAGGGAGGAGCTAACTCAGGGAATTTGATTTGATTGCTAGCGTAATTAACCACTGAGACGATTAGCGTGTTGTGGAAGTTTCCTGGTCACTGAGATCTTTTCTCTTTCTTCTAACGGAACCGTTATCTTGTTGGTGGTGTGTCCTGCCTAGGTCTTCATTTTGTCCTTATTAACTGCCCTCCTTCAAGAGTCACCTCACAGCTGTCAACAGCTGTTGACAACTGACAACAATTATCGATAGTTGTCTCTGAGCAGATGGCTCCTCGAATTCTAAGCAGGTTTTGAAAACTAGGCTGAGAGGGTACCATGTATTGAAACACTGTTTGGGGGATGTGACGGTTCTTCTATCCCTATAGGACATTTATGGACCGGGGTATGTGATGACTCTCTGTTTGTTTAGATTTACGGTGGAGATCGCCCCCCCTTTTCCTATAAATACCCCCTCTTTCACTTATCATTTTCACAAAATCTGTCTCTCTCTCTTAATCACTTCTCTCTAATTTTCTTTGTACTTTCACTGCTCTCTGTTATTTACGTTTTCTTTTTTTGTTGTAGGTATTTGCTGAAGCTTTGTAAAGAAATGGTTGACATAAGAAATTCGAAGGATGCTACTCGTTGGAGGGAGTCCTCTCATACAGCCACCCTTACCTATGAGAGAGGAGACGATGAGAGGGACACCACAAGGCAGGCTCGGGCTAAAGGATCCAACGAGACAGATTGGTTCCTGATGAGTACATAAAAGGGTATGTATATTAAGAGTTAAATTTATCATTTTACACTTAAAGTATGATTAACTCTCTCCATTTATGCATATTTCTAG
>JAVXUL010028362.1:0-11543 GCA_035590515.1 Trichilia minutiflora
CTCACCCTCCTCACTCTTCAGTTTCAGGTTTAGATTGTCAACAAGCGCTCGGTGGTGGTGATTCTTCCAGGTTGAAAGGATCTCAGGTATACTTTCACTAATCGACTCACTTAGAGAAGATTTAGTCCACTGGAGCTGTTCTGTGATTTAAATTTGTGTTTTCATTTATGTAATGAAAACAAATGTATAACTATTGGGATATTGTTTTTTATTCACTCAAGATTTAATACTTTAATATTTTGATGATTAGTTTGTAGAAAAGGATTAAAATGTTCTCTATAGAAGTGCTTGTGGTTTCTTGAAATGATTCGAAGTTTGGGTGTTGGGTTGGATTTGTTTTGGAAGTATTACTTATCTATTTTGAGAAAGTTTTTTTTATGAAGGCCTTACAGGCTCATAGGGTGTGTTCTGGTGATTAGATACAACTTAGGGAGTCTTTGGCGATTGTCACGTATGAGACTCACGAGTTAGGGCATGATAACTTTAGTGGTATCAGAGCATTTAGTTTGAAAACAGTTTTAAAAACACCTAAACTTGATTTTCAAACTATATTTTGAAATCTTGTTCATGATTTTATAGTTTTTTGAAAGTTTTCCAGTGGATTAGGTGAGTCGAGTCCTAGGAAGCATCACCACTATATTAAATGCATGCAATTAAATTTTGTGCTCTTTTGTAGTGAATTGTCTTCGAGACATAGACAAGGTCGTGTTAGACCATGAAGAGAGGTAGTGCCTGACAAAGAAGAGACTATGTTGTATATGTCTCAGCTAGAATCCGAGGAGCAGCAGGAACTTCTTCTACCCCAATACCAAAAACAAGGCATGAGAATGCCTCCGAATATGACTCCCAAGTAATGGGCTGCCTTTATGGCATACTGGAATGCTCAAGCTACAGAAGCATCTGGATTAGCTCTGAAATTATCCAAACTGATTAAAGAGGTTGGACAGTTGGAAAGTGTGCCTTTTGGAGGTACTACTGATGCGGTAGAAGCCAATAGATGGTTTAGAAAATTAGGGGGTGACTTAAATGACATGTAGGTACAAGTTAAAGGTAGATGTCAGGTTGTTAGAGGCTAGTACAGTTACTTGGTGGGCAAATGTGCAAGCTAGAGCCTCTATACAATTGACTTGGGATAACTTTGTCCAGGAATTCAGAGATCAATATTATAACCCCTTTCACTGTAACCAGAAGAAGCAAGAATTTCACCGGTTAAGACAGATGGGTAAGACAGTGACAGAATATGAGACTCAACTGAGAGAGTTGGTTGAGTTCGTGCCTGAGTTCGCCAATAAAGAGAGCTTGTGTGCTAAGTTTGAGGAAGGATTGAACTTTGAGATCCGTGAGAAGATGTCACTGTCGAGAAATCAAGGATACAAAAAAATGATTCAGATGGCCCTTAGAGTTAAGAAGATAACAGGAGAAACAAGGTCGAGGAGTCAGTTTTAGAAAAGAAAAGATTTGAATATACAGGTTGGCTCTCTATCTAAAAAGAGTCGTAGTAGTGGTTTATCCAGTGGTGCCTATATTACTAGTCCTGCGAGCATTTCTTTGCATTCTCCACAAGGTCAAGGACCCTCCAGATTTAGATCCTCAGCTTAAGGACATACTCAAGGCTTCAGACAGGATCAAAAGATGGACAGGTGTATTCATTGCAGGCAATATCATGTGAGAATATGTCTTATACTATCAGTATGCTACCAATGTGGAGAGACAAGACACATTAGGAGGTTTGTCCTAAGCTAGGCAAAGTAGAGGCAAGTGTTCAGACTAGTCGGCCTTACTTACACCACCAGCAACCACCAACTGAACAGGCAATAGCTTCTGCTGGTTGGAGATCAGGTGTGGACAATTCCTCAACAGCATCTCGTGGTACTTAGAGCGGTAGAGATAGAGTTCAGATTAGAGTTTTTGTATTTAATCAGGAGCAGGCACAGACCTACCTAAATGTAGTAACTGGTATGGTTACTATTTTCAACCAACCTACATATGCATTGATAGATCTAGGTTCTAATCGATCATTTGTCAATATTGCTTTAGTGCCTCATGCTAGTGTCCCATTATCAGCTCTAGATCAAGAGATAATAGTTTATACCCTTCTAGGACAGAAGTTGTTGAGAAAAACCGTGTTTAAAAATTATCCTGTGGATGTAAACAGAGTTGAGCTGGTAGCAGACTTGATTCCTTTGAGGATGAAGGATATTGATGCTATACTAGGGATGGATTGGTTATCTAAGCATCGAGCAAATGTGGATTGCTTTTCTAAATAAGTTATTTTTAGAGGACCCGGAGGAGCAGAGATAAGCTTCACAGGTGAGTGGAATATTTTATCTAGTAGTTTGATTTGTGCTTTAGAAGCCCAGAGGTTAATGAGAAAAGGGTGTCAAGGGTATTTGGCACATATTATGGACACAATAGTTTCTAAGTATATAATTGATCAAGTTCCAATAGTGAGAGAATTTTCAAACATATTTCCAAATGAATTACTAGAGATGCCACCCAAACGAGAGTTTGACTTCAGTATTGACTTGATTCCTGGTACTATACCAATTTTGATATCACCTTATCGTATGGCACCAGCTGAGCTCAAAGAATTGAAGATGCAGCTTCAAGAGCTGGTTAATAATGGTTTTGTCAGATCAAGTATGTCACCTTGGGGTTCGTCGACTTTATTTGTTAAAAAGAAGGATGGAACCTTGCGATTGTGTATAGATTATCGACAGTTGAATCGTGTCACTATCCAGAATAAGTACGCACTGCCTAAGATTGATGATTTGTTTGATCAGGTGCAGGGGACGAGTGTGTTCTCGAAGATTAATTTGAGATCAGGGTATTACCATTTACAGATTAAGATCATGATATAGTCAAGACAGCCTTTCAAACACGCTATGGTCATTATGAGTTCCTTATAATACCGTTTGGGTTAACTAATGCCCCAGCTGTATTCATGGATATCATGAATCAGGTATTCCATCCCTATCTCAATAAGTTTTTGATTATCTTTATCGATGATATCCTGGTTTACTCGAAGACCAAGAAAGAACATGCTCAGCATCTATGAATTTTATTGTAGACACTGAGAGAAAGAAGGCTATATGCTAAATTTACAAAATGCGAGTTTTGGCTTCGAGAAGTGGTGTTTTGAGGACATATAGTCTCAAGGAAAGGAATTTTTGTTAATCCTCATAAGGTTGAACTATTGTACAGTGAGAAAAATCAAAGAATGTTACAGAGATTAGAAGTTTTTTGGGTTTAATAGGTTACTACAGGAAGTTTGTTAAAGGCTTTTCTTTGATAGATATATTGTTGACACGTTTAACGAGAAAAGATATTAAGTTTGAATGGGATGAGAAATGTGAGTAGAGTTTTCAGGAGTTAAAGAGTCGTCTCACCTAATCTCCAGTGTTAACATTACCTATTTTTAGAGAGGGATATGTAGTATTTAGTGATACCTCCAAATAAAGACTGGGTTGTGTTTTGATGTAGAATGGGAAGATAGTTGCTTAAGCTTCTAGATAGCTTAAGAAGTATGAGGAGAATTATTTGACTCATGATAAGTTGGTTGCAGTAGTCTTTACCTTGAAGATTTGGAGACATTATTTGTATAGAGAGAGGTGTCAGATTCTTACTAACCATCAGAGTCTAAAGTATTTGCTCACTCAGAAGGAACTGAACCTGAGGCAGAGAAGATGGCTTGAATTGATCAAAAATTATGATTTGGTGATTGACTACTATCCAGAAAAAGCCAATGTGGTAGCAGAAGCCTTAAGTAGAAAATCTTCAGTAACAGTGGCATATGTTCAATTAGTATACCTTCCATTGTTACTAGAATTGAAGAATCTGCGAGTGATATTAGAGTGCAATCAAGATGGCTTAATGTTAGCCAGTTTTAGTGTGAGATCGACTCTAAGAGATCAAATAAAAGAAAGGCAGATACAGGATCCAAAGCTAATGACTGCTTGTCAGAGAATTATGGATGGTAATACTGGAGACTTCTATATCTCTCGGGATGGAGTCTTAACATTGAGAGGCAGGGTATGTGTACCCTCAAATGATGAACTGACAAATGCCATCCTAAAAGAAGCTCACTGTTCATCTTTTACAATGTATCCTGGTAGTACAAAAATGTACAGAACCATCAAAGAGAGTTATTGGTGGTCTGGAATGAAGAGAGACATTACAGAATTTATTATCAGGTGTATGACATGTCTGAAAATTAAAGCTGAACATCAAATACCAGCGGGAACACTTCAACCCTTACCCATACCAAATTGAAAATAGGAATATATCACTATAGACTTTATGGTAGGACTGCCACGTACTCAAGTTGGACATGGTGCAATATGGGTGATTGTGGACAGGTTGACTAAGTCTGCTCACTTTTTGCCCATTGAAACTAAGTATTTAGTTGAGAAACTAGCAAGACTGTATGTGACAGAGATTGTAAGGTTGCATGGTGTACCTGTGACAATTGTGTCAGATCGAGATCCTCGCTTTTCATCTCGATTCTGGCCTAGTCTTCAGAGAGCTATGGGTACAAGGTTGAATTTTAGTCAGCTTTTCACTCTCAGACAGATGAATAGTTAGAGAGAACTATCCAGATACTAGAGGACATGTTAAGAGGGTGTATGTTAGAGTTTCAAGAAAGCTGGGATCGATATCTGTCATGGAATGAGTTCGCCTACAATAACAGTTATCAATCCAGCATAGGAATGACACCATACAAAGCTCTGTTAGGATGAAAGTGTAGAACTCCTTTATGTTAGGATGAAGTGGGCGAAAGAAAGTTAGAAAATGATGAATTAATTAAAGCCACCATTGAGAAAGTGAAGATTATCCGAGATAGATTGAAGACAGTACAGGACAAACAGAAGTCATACTTGGATAATAGAAGAAGGGATTTGGAGTTTGATGTGGGTGAGCGATTCTTCTTGAAGGTTTCACCCTGGAAAGAAGTGATTAAATTTCAGAATCGAGGAAAGCTTCACTTTAGATTTATTAGACCCTTCAGAATCATTGAGCGGATTGGTCCAGTGGCATACAGGTTGGAGCTACCGCCAGACATGGAGAGGATACATAATGTCTTTCATGTATCCATATTGAAGAAGTACATTCCCGATCCCTCTCATGTTATTAGGTTACCTCCTATGAATTTGAAAAAGGATTTGAAGTGTGAAGTGCAACCAGTGGCTGTACTTGATCGTCAGGAGCGAATTCTGAGAAGTAAAACCATTCCAATGGTAAAAGTTTTGTAGAGAAGTGATGCAATTAAAGAGATAACTTGGGAGCTCGAGCTTTAAATGCAATGTCAGTATCCCCATCTTTTTTAGTATTGAGGTATGTTAAATTTTGAGAACAAAATTCTTTTAAGGGAGATAATCTGTGAGCTTCGTGCCTAGATCCCAAGGATATACCGATAACTTTACACTTTTACTGTACATATAATTGTGCTTGCATTGTACATAGTTGACACGCCATCATGACTAAATATTTATTTTAGGGATTTGAGTTTGTTATGATAGATCTTTAAGCTCGTGAACACAAGGATCTCAACGTAATGAAAAGTAAATTTTATTTTGAGTGGGACCCTAATGATATTTTCCAATTAAGGGAAGGATTTGAGACAAAATGTGAAATTCGTTCGAGCAAATAAAACATTTCATTCGAATGAATAGCGGATCATTCGGATGAAATTTGGAGGAACTTTCTGAAAAATTTTGATCCTAAATTTGTTCTACTAAATAGTAATTCGATCGACCGAATCAATGGTGTCATTTGAACAAATGGTCGATCGTTCGAACAAAAATTTGGGGAGCTCTTTGACTTTGAAAGTGCCAGATTCGTTTAATCAAAATCCAGTTTATTTGACTGAATTCATATTCGTTCGAATGAATCCCCTATTTTGTTCGACCGAATTGGTGTGAAATGATGATTTTGCCCATTTTTAGAAGTTTTTCCTTTGTAAAACTTAAGGAAAAAATGGTAATTTCATCCTTTTTATATAAATAGGGGGTTGAGACCCCATATTTCATGTGTTTCTTCTTTTCTTTTTTTCTCTCTTCTTCTTTTCCTCTTCTCCCATTCTCTCCTCTGCCCCTTTTAGCCATCACCCGATTTCTTGCCACAATTTCGATTTCTTTTCGCCTATTAACCGTATTTGTTGTGTCTAACTCCCTGAAAGCTTTAATTTGATGGCAAAAGTACAAAAATCAAAAAGAGAAGCTAGGATTTTGGGAAGAAAATTTAGGGTTTTTCGACTTCCGAGCAAAACTAAAAAAAATTGATTATACCACAAGGTTCGTAGCATCATTTCTAACCTGTCTGTATAATGCAACTCACCAAGCCAATAGAGACTTAAAGATGCCAATGGGTCCAATTACAAGGTCACGCTCCAACAAGCTTAAGATAGTGGAGACTTAAAGATGCCAATGGGTCCAATTACAAGGTCACGCTCCAACAAGCTCAAGGTACAATTTCAGATTTATGCACAAGCGTTTGTTTCACAAGAACTTCAAGACGTTTTGATGATCAAGCTTGGGGAAGAGCTTAGGGAGATGCCAAAGTGTGTGTACGTTGGAGGCATCAAGTCAAGAGAGCTAACACTTAGACGATTTTCACAAGCATAAGTCCAATCAAAGGGCTTGGGATTATCTATCTTTTAAAAGGGGCATGCGGGCTTCTTTAATTATTTTTGGGCTTTGTCATATTCCTTAGCCTATTTGGATTAGGATTAGTTTGTTTTCTTATTTACGGTTTGACATGTCAAAGGGTATTTAAAAACCCTTCTTTTATGTGTGAACTTGAGATCGTATGTTTTAAAAAAAAAAATTGGAGAGCATTCTTCAAGGGAGAATTCAGATTCTTGCTTGTTTTACCTTAATGATTGATTCAACTTATCAAGTAAGTATTAATTTGTGGCGTTAGTTCAATTCTTGTAAATATTTGCTTGTTATACTTTTTGTTATCAATTCCTTGTTGTTTTGGGGGTGAAGGGTTCTTGCAAATTTTTATACTCTTTGTTACCAATTCCTTGCTTTTTTAAGGGTGAGGGTTCTTTTAGATTGATTGAATTTAGGTTTGAGAACAATATTTGAAACGGAGGTGATCTAGATATTGATTCTAGATTGTTGCCGTATCAGTAGTATTCAAATAACTCCAGCATCTTCATTATATCAATGCATCAAATCTTAGCCTCCTATTCCACCAGTTATAATGATGTCGAATGATGTTTCATCAAGTGGAGGATCAGATGATGTGTGTGTTGGGCAAATTTTCAGCACGAAATAGGAGTTCCGTGATAAATTAGGTATGATGGCCTTGAAAAATCACTTTGAAATAAGGGTTTCTAAATCGACTACAGATTGTTTTGAGGTAAAATATAGGGGCAACAATTGTAAATGGTGAATTCGTGCAACTAAACTCAGAAATGATGAGTATTTTTGAGTTACCAGAATGTATATGGTGCATACTTGTCAAAGTGAGTAATTACCAAAGAGTCATCGACAAGCAAGCACAAGAATAGTTAGTCAGTTAATTAAAGACAAGCGTGCTGATGCTAATCGAATTTATACGCCAACAAATATCCGTGATGACATTCAAAGAGAATATAGAATATGTTTATTGTATTCGAAGACATGGCATAACAAGGAAGAAACATTAAAGCTAGTGGCTGGAGATCCAACCTTGTCATACCAAAAACTTTCCTTTTATTATCATGTTTTAGAGGATAAAAATCCGGGGACAATAACAGCCATTGAAAAGTATGATGAAGATAATTTTCTATATTTCTTTATGGCTTTAGGTTCTTACATTCGAGGATTTCGAAATCACATTAGACCTTTGGTTGCTGTTGATGGTACCTTTTTGAAGAATAAATTTCGGGGAACCATGTTTTTTACAGCAGCTTTTAATGGTAATGATCAAATATTTTCGCTTGCTTTTGCCATTGTTGATTCAGAGAATGATGCCTCGTGGGAATGGTTTTTTATAAAGCTACGCGATGTGATATATCCAATAGAAGATTTAGTTTTCATCTCTAATAGACACAATAACATAGAAAGAGGAATCATTACAGTATTTCCTGATGCATTTCATGGTTTTTGTACTTATCATATATCTGGGAACATCAAATCAAAGTATAAGATAGGTTCAAGAAAGATTGACACCTTTATGCAAGCATATTTCTTGGCTGCCAAAGCGTATCGAATAAAAGAGTTTAATGAATATATGGGCAGTTTGAGGTCGATGCACCCAGAAGCTATCAATTATTTAGAGAATGGGATCGGGGTACATAAATAGGTGAGATCGCAATCTCCAGCTCGTTGTTATGACATGCTGACCACAAACATCGTTGAAAGTATAAATTCACTAATGAGAAATGCTCGCACTCTCCTTATTGTATCACTGGCTGAATATATAAGGTTTGTGTTACAGAGATGGTTTTATGAACACAGGGAGATGACAGTTTCAAGAGAAGGACATCTGACTGAAGCAATACAAAAGAAAATTGATGAGCAACTTGAATTATCTCACACAATGTTTATACTTCACTTATCACGTTGGCAGTTTCAAGTGAAAGACCACAACAAAGTTGACATTATTGACATACAAGCAAAGAGATCCAATTGTAGAATGTTTGATCTGCAACAACTTCCGTGTGCCCATGCTATTGCTATTTGTAGACATTTATGATTATCGTATCATTCTTTATGTTCTAAATTTTATATCACCGAAGTATTGTTAGCAGCTTATGCAGAGCCTATTCATCCTGTTGGAGACGAGATTGATTGGGTGATTCCTTCAGAATTTCAAGGAATTAATGTCAACCCACCAAAACAACGCGTGCCTGCTGGATGACCCAGGAAACAGCACATTCCATCAGCTAGAGAAGACGTGATCAGGAGGACGTGTTCTCAATGTCATGGTGTCGGTCATAATAGATCTACTTGCAAGAATCTAATCCCCTTGGACTCCCTCGAATGAGACATGTTAGTGTTTTTTAATTTCTCTCAATCATATATAATGTTTATGTTATATTTCCACTAACATACAATTGCTACGGACAACCGTGTGTGTTTTGGTTTTATATGAACATAATGTATTTTCATGTCTCAGTAACCTTGAACACTTATTATAATTACTAATCATTTTGGTTTTATTGTGCAGGTCTCTCTCATATGGTTATTGATGTTTATGGTATCGGTAAACCAAACTAATAGATCCTGTAATAATTAACGATATTGTTGTTGGTCATATTTTCAAATTTGTAATCGATAAAATGAATTTCATGTGAAAAAAACTACGTAGTTGTCTTTAAAATTTGATTGTGCTTGATTATTTTATTTTCTCTCTCTTTTCGTCTTTGTTATTCTTTTTATGTTTTGTTTTTAATTGTGTTCGACCATTTAATTTCCTGTACGAAAAAGATAGAAAACTAATTCACCCAAGTAAATACTATTTTTTTTTTACATATAAATACTAAAATATTTTGTTAAACCATAAATCGAATCCTATTTTAGACTTTAAAATTGATCCATTATCTGGACCAAAATCAAAAATCCTGCCAAAAGCTAAATACTAAACATATGTACATACAAACACTCCATAATCACTTATGGACTGTGGGACAGTTTCTTCCAAACCAGTGTCATGTTCAACACCAACATCCTCCACAGCTGCATCATCCTGATCCTGTATTCAAAGTGAATTGATTAAATATCATTAGTGATTGACCTTAAAAAAAATTCAACAGCATTTCATCTGAAATATAAACATACACGCAAAATCTCCCTAATAAAAAATATGAACTTCACAATTCAAACCATAACCCAACCGCAACAACAATTAAACACAATAACAAAGAAATTAATTACAGAAGAAATGTTCAAACCTGTTCATGATTATAACCATATGAATACATCCAATGCTGGATATCCTGTACCATATTATTAAAACTATCTTCCATCTGGAGTGCATGCTCTCTATATTCTCGATGAAAATCATTGACATCTATTCTCAATACACAAAGTTTGTCCAACATATTTCTCTAGTAATTGGTATAGTGCATGACATTGAGCATATAAGATACAGACGACACTAGAGGGCGTAAAGGAGGATCATAGTCCATACCACTCGGTATGTAAGGTGAGTGAGGCCTACAATACGATGATGAAGGAGTATAATTCATACCACTGGTAAGTGAGGTGTGTGGAGCACAAAATCTCCTAATGGAGGACAAGGGTCTGTAGCAGTGGGCATATGGGGTGAGATGGGAAGATCCTCTTCTACAGGTGCATCGTGTACTCCCTCATTTCGAAGATGTTGCTCTCCAACCGATTGCTCGTGATGCTCTTCTCTATGTGAAGATTGATGACATCTTCGACTCTACGATAAAAAATACCCTCAATTAGCACGTGACAAGCTCAAATTTTATTGTTAAGGAAGGGTCATGCATAAAATATGATGATAGAGCGTTTACACTTATTGGATGACTATCCTCGACTGGGGGTTCGATGACTATGTTACTACAATCGACGTAATAAGACTGTTGTCACTCCTCCGGAGTATCCTCCATATATTGCAAGACAATAGATGTCTGTTTTTGAACATATTACAAAATCAATCTTCATTAACATAATCAATATCGCAACGTAAATATAAATAATTTATCTTATCAGCCTTAAAAATATATTTGTCTATATCTTTGGATCGTGTATTTTTTTGCAATAAATGCCATTTTAGCATACGAGGTACATGATCATTCAATTTCTTTCCCAAAACAGATCCTCCGACAGAAACGATCTCATAAATCCAGACCTGAAAAGTAACAGAGCATTATAATTTTACATACTAGTGAACATAAGGAAAACAATCAATAAAAAAAGAATATTAAGGACTAAATTGTTATATACCTGAAATGCAATAGGGAATCCCTCCAAATTATAATTAACTGTCTGACTACTTGTATTACCAGTAACATATGTAATCAATACATTGCGCAATGATCGGAATGTGTGTGATCAGGAAACAGAACCCCAAGGATATCGATTGAACTCATCCAAATTATCAATAATCAGTAGTGTCCATATGCTTAAATCTTAATAGATATCTGTCTCCTCTTTCATAAATAGTAACCTCTATTAAGAAGTACAGTGATAGTTTTACAGTATCTAAGTCGTCTATCATGCTTAAATTAAGTCCTGTGTAAACATTTCTGATCATTTTCAATGAAATCGATGATGATCCACCAAAATATAGGTCTTGTAGGAAATCACTTTGAGATGCAATAGTTGAAAATTGACCTAATTACAGACCTGTAATCAATGCAAATTCTTTTTGACTAAATTTTGTCAAATTATTCTGAACAGCAAACCACATTATCTGCTCACAATCCGTCGTACACTCAACCTCGTGCAGAAGCATATGATGTATCAAGTTTCCAGAGAAAGTTAAATTTGATTGTATATCTAAAAAATGTCCTAAACATGTTTGCCTGAATAATATATGCTACTTTAAGATCATCTTCTGTCGTATTAAATTGATGTTGC
>JAVXUL010028373.1:0-11543 GCA_035590515.1 Trichilia minutiflora
ACCATTAGGCATGTGTAGCTTGTCTTGCCGTGTATTGTGGCGTTGAACCTCCTTGCCAAGACTGGTTGTATCACTCTGTCTTACTTTTTATAAATTCTGTTTGATCTAATTTTATTTCCAGCAAGAAGGAACATCAAAAGTGATTGCATTTTGGTGCTTTATCGCTTTATGGAATTGTGATAGTTGTAAGCTTCCGAAGATGTAGAGATGGTTGGTTGCTTTAGTTCGGTTTTTATGCATTTGATCTTTTGCATTGCAATGGTTAATGCTTTCTTTTTGGGAAACAAAAGAATTTGACTCTTCAACTATTTGACTAATTTGGGACATGGAATTCCAGGTTTCTTTTCTTTCTCACTTTTTGGTCAAGAAATGGATTACTTAATTATTTGTTCGTTGCTTCAATTGTTGGATTTCTGCTATTAAATTGCAAATTTTTAAAAATTCATTCCTTCTATAAATGTCAAATGAAAGTTAATATGCTCTTTACTATCAAATTCAGTTCTAGAATGCAGGGCCTCATGCTTTTACGCAAGTGATGTTGAACTTGAGCTAGGAAGGTGTAGAAGAACAGATGGGAAAAAGTGGCGGTGCAGTGGGGTGGTAGTTCCTGATCAGAAGTATTGTGAGAAGCACATGCATAGGGGTTCCAAAAAGCGTTTAGAGGCTTCACATCCTGTTGCTAATTTTACCACTGCTGCTGTCAATTCTTGTACTCCTCGCACTATGAGCAAATCTAACAAAGGAGATTCTGCAAACACAAGCATCAATCTGTCAATATCAATCCCAACAGTTGCTCAACTTTTAACCAGTGATGCAAAAAGTGCCACTAGCTTCAGTAGTGATGCTACCATCAGTGACACTGCCAATGCCATCACAGCTGTTGAAAACAGTAACTTGGCTTCGTAGGTTCTTGGTGAGCTCAAGTCTAAAGCTGTGTAATTTTTAGATTTTTGCTATAGCAAGCATCTGACATCAGCATTGAGGTGATGCTTTCTATGAACAAAACAACTATGTTTTCTGGTGGTGTTTAACTGCGATTTATAATATAATCATGTTTTTGTATAGCAATACAGAAGCAAATTTATGTATCCTTGAAAGGGAAAGTTTTATATGATTTGAATGTTGTAGGATATAAGGTCTTTCTATCGTGTGATTGGGACAACCTTGTACCACAATTGATCTGATTATTTCATATTCCTACGATTGAGAGAACTTATTCGCATTCCTATGATTGAGAGAACTTTTCTTTTCAGAGTGGTTATTACAATATTTAACTTTTCTTTGGGTGATTGTATCTCTCTGTAAAATTTCTGCGGTTGTCAAGAGACACATATTATCCTTTCAGGGTGCAGGGAAGTGAGTGCTCACAGATTGTATCATGCACTTAATATTATATTTCAAAATTCCCTCGTCAAGGTGTCGTGGTGTAGTTGGTTATCACGTCAGTTTAACACACTGAAGGTCTCCGGTTCGAGTCCGGGCGACGCCATCAATCCTTTTGCAACAACATATTGTGTGGGTTGTTCCACACAAATATTTTAGGGAGACGCGACCAGCAAAAAAAATAAAATATAACCAATTATTTAGCCGGATGACTAAACTACCCTTACAATGAAGATACATCCACTATAACGCCGTAGTCCGGTTTTCTTGATCAGCTCACAGTGTAACCCAACACTCATCCAATTTCGTTCTTTTTTCTATCTCATCAGCCACCACGAAGATCAAAATTGCATGAAGAAGCACTAAACGGACGCGGTCGGTTTAGATCAGCCATAGTTAAAGTAAAGGGAAGCTTTCTAAGATAGATTAAAGAAATACAGTACCCCGCTGAAATATTGACAAATTTTTAAGTAATTGCCTTCAGCGGTTATTTTGTCTTTTATGCAGGGTGCCCCGAAGAAAATTATTTTCCCTCCACAATTTTTTTTTTTAATATTTTCTCTCATTTCCAGTATTTTTCTTTTAAATGTATTGGAACCAAAATATACCATTTTTTTTTATACGATGAAACTCACATGCACTCAATCATCATTCATCATTTATCATTATGACGTCCAACCATACTCGAGATCAAACACCTATCTCGTGGATATATATCCGCAAATCACACGACGCCAATCCTAAATCCGATTATCCCTTGACACTTCAACACAAAAAATCCTAGAATGAGAATCTAATTCTATAAAAGTCTTCCTTTTACAAAAAAATTACACAAATCATACATGCAAAAGAACAAAAAAGAATTTACAAATACAAAGTTTCGTATGTTCACTTACGTGATGCTAGGGATTTTTCATTTACCAGTGGTGGACCATTTTATATTTTAATCGCT
This sequence comes from Trichilia minutiflora, assembly GCA_035590515.1. Classification (NCBI taxonomy): domain Eukaryota; kingdom Viridiplantae; phylum Streptophyta; class Magnoliopsida; order Sapindales; family Meliaceae; genus Trichilia; species Trichilia minutiflora. Next base: position 2,336 of record JAVXUL010028373.1, read on the forward strand.
AATTAATTTCAAGCATACTGTATTTCAACAGATGTGATGATAAAAGATTAGTTAGCGCCAAACTCCCGATTCCACTGTTCAAGCTCTTCCCACTTGCTTTTGTTTAAGCTTGGTCTAACGACTCTCATTGCCTTCTCAAAATCTTCATATCTTAGGGGTCTCAGCTGGTATTGTCAAGCATCAATTAGTATCAAAAGATATTCCTCATGCATATCAAGTCAAAATCAGTGTGAAGAAAAAAATTACACGTTTTCTATTTGCATTACCTGATTTGCCTTGACGGTAAGAACATTAGTACCAAGCTCTCTAATTGGCATCATCGCAGCTTCTTCACACAAGGCCTGTAAATCACTTCCAGAATATCCTGTTAAAGTAAAAGTAGCCATATTAAGTTTTACTTTTCCCCAAAAAAGATAGGAGCATAATTTTTTTTTTCAATATTGTGATTGAGATTGAGCTCTCTTATTGTCCCAAGCGTGTAATTCATTGGCTGCATGCCAGCAACGCCCAAAGGTAAAAGGCACTGCCTAGGTCTAGGCCCAAGTAATTTGCACATGGAAATGTGCATACAGCAACCACCCACCATCTGTGAAACAGTGTATTCAAAAGATTATCATACATATAAACATCTTACCTTCTGTCTCTCTTACAAGCCTTTCTAGGTCTCCACCTGTCAGAGATAAAAACAAACAAATTATCATGTATTTTCATTGCATCTGAGTTAAGGCAATTTAAGCACAATGCAAGCATATACGCCTGTGAAGTACATTGTCTTTCGCATATTACATTATGACAAATTTACAGAAAAATATATAGATCCAGAATTGGGTGAGTAGTAAAAAAAGGAATGAATTATGAATAAAGTCAAACAATGAGATTACAAATAGACCAAGATTGCACACCGGAATCAACTGATTGCAAAAAATACACCTTTATAACAAATTTACCAGGTAAGGAAAATGCTTGGCCCTTCAATTTGTGTTTAAGAAGGAGTCTCCTAACATTTTCATCTGGTAGAGGAATGTATATTCTCTTAACCTGGTTCAGGGTTCCACACTAAATGAGTCACTGACGTAAATAAAAGATCATTCAGCAGTTAATACTGAATAGAATTTGCTGATATAACATATAAATTTCAACAGGAATAGAGTTAAAGTATTCTCATTCCCCTATATTATTTCTTCATATTACAATTCTTCCATAAATAGCATTAAGGGAAATGGAAAAACAGTACAATTTAAGCACATTTACCAACAAGACATTCAGTCAAAATTCTCAAAATATTTTCTAAAAGCAATTTATATTATATCCATCTTATTATCCAACCCAGAAAATCAAATCTAACTGGCAGGTTTATGTACCGTCCATCATTCCCCTGGTAACAATGTAGAAATTGGGTACATATGAGATCTGAGTTTAATCACAAACTGCCCATTGCCCCTTTTATCCCCTTTAACTTTTAAAACAGACTTACTTCTCTTTGCCACTCCATCTGGCAGTACATGAAAAGATCTTTCATCAGTATTTATAGCATGAATGTGGTAGCTCAAGATTCAATAATCCTCACTAATAGGATTCCAGAATATCAGACAAAATAGATACTGATAAACTAGTCTAGACATCAATGGCATTAAGGACAATAGAGTTGCAGCAAAAAATATGATATATGAGAAGAGGACTCCAATTGGCAATCAAATTTAGGATAAATTTGACACGTTAACTCTCTGGACATTATCACAAATTTTGCTCAAACTATTAAACAGCAATTAACAGTATAAAATCATTATTAAAGGTCCATAAGCATATTCTGTTATCACTTCACAATATACTATGCACAATATACTAACCAGTCTCCTAAGAACTGCATCATCCAATTCCTGTGGCTTATTGGTAGCACCTGAATTAAAATAAAAATCAGCAATTAGAAAAGATAAGGGAATCTTATATGCATGATTGGAGGATATTAAAATAAATGAAACAAAACCAGTATTTTTTAGATAAGCTAGGTCAAAAACTTGTACACGTGATGAGCATGAGAGACTGACAAGGTCCCAACTGGCTACTAATATAATTCATTAACTAGGCTCATAAACCAGCCATACATATTCTCCAACCTATAAAAGTTTCTTCCATAACACTGCAAAAACTTGTGTATCAAGTATTGATGTTTCTTGTTTTCTGTAAACATTAAAGTTGAGCTTTATTTCAGTTGATCAAGGCAGTTTGGTAGAGGGAAGATACTAAAGTCAGAGTCTCCATTAGTGTCGGATGCAATAGCTTGGGAAATAACAGAATACATGACCAAAATAAAGCCACAACAAAAAACAAATACAGCAAACCCGGATAGTCGCAATGAAGCTTAGTGGTTCAAAATATGAACTTTACCCATTACAATAACTAAATCATTAGGATTAGATGTCACTCCATCGAACTGTATCAGAAACTCGGACTTCAACCGTCTGCTTGCATCATTCTCATTAGCCAATCTTGTTGACATTATACTATCAATCTGTTGGAAGTCACAAACAAAAATGCATCATCAAGATCATCTAGACAGAAACAGTTCAGAATGAGTCACTAAGGTGAAATTTCCGTAAGTTAAAGTAAATTAAGGACTCAATCAACCAGAAGACCTTGATTACCACATACTACAACGGAAAAGGTTGAAGTAGAGAAAACATTCAGGGTGATAATGGAGGTATAACTGATTATAAAGATGTCCGCGTTCGCACAAATTTATAATAAAATATCTGGAACCTGTTTCCAAACTTTATTTCCAAGAACTCGGTTATCACCAACCATGACAATACAATACCCATGTGCCTCTGTAATGACTTAAACCACAGCTTAAAAGTAGCAAAATTTCTAAATGAGAACTTGGCTAATGGCAATTATCAAAATTGTGTTCAAACCAGCCATACCAGTTTCAGTTACTATCTGGTTCTTTCAAAACCCAAAGCTAACAAAATAAGAGTGAGCTATCATATTCAATCTAGTGTTCTCGAATAGATACCAAGACCCTAATACAAAGAAAACTAATAAAATCATGCATCCAATCTTTAGTGTCCAAAATCAATGCAAGCAACAACATAGACAGTAGAACCAATGAAACAGAATGGTATGGTGTCTCAAAAAGGAGATAGGAGTTTGCATGAGTAGCATCATACTTCGTCAATGAAAATTACAGATGGCTGCCTGGATATAGCTACCATGAAGAGAGCCCGGACGAGCTTTTCACCCTCCCCCACCTAGTCCAGTACAAGTTAACTCAGTATGACTTATGCCAACAATGAACCTAGACAAGCACAACTTAAGAATTAATTAAATTAGGATACAGTACAGATGGAGACGCACCCACTTCGATGTTAGGGAAGATGCAGAAACATTGAAAAATGTCGCCTGTGATTCCGATGCCACCGCTTTAGCAAGCATGGTCTTCCCATTTCCAGGAGGACCAAAAAGAAGTAGACCTAAAACCAAAATTCAGAACTTTTTCATGGAATAAGTCGTTAAAGTGCTCACTATCTTTAGGGATGATGAATGATTACCTCTTGCTGGTCTTCGAAGGCCAGTGAATAAATCTCTTCTTTTAGTTGGTAAAATAACCATTTCCATTAAAGCTTGCTTTGCTTTCTCGAGACCAGCTGCCGATAAATTCATATGAGAAGCAATTTCAATCTAAACGAAAAAAATAAAAATGAAACAAAAGAGAAAGGAAAGAACAAGTATTGTTTTCTCACCAACATCTTCCCATTTAATGGAAGGACTTCTATCCACTATTGCTGTATTTATCATTTCAACCAATTTTGACTCATAGCCATTACCTGCTTCTGCCACAGGTTTAGAGCTTACAACCTTTTCTGTCTGATTCCTCATCGCTGGATTGTTTGTACTGGAATATTGAGTTTTAAGTGACACGTTTTTCCTAGATGTTGATGAAACTGCAGCAGTTTGTGCATGAGGTAAGGGGCTCTGCAAATCCTTATTTGAAGAAATGTAGGTCATTTAAATTGGAATTTATTAAAAAAATGTAGGCACATTTCATTTAAATAGATACGAGATAGTATAACACCAAATAGGAATCCAGTAACTTGCTTTATCCTCCAAATTCAAAGCTGATGTGCAAATACATTGGCACTTTAGACAAGATCCACCTTCCTATACGATAGTACATATCAAATAAATCCATTCTACACCATAAGCAAGAATGTGGCATCAACAAAATGTAACTAATCCATTCACGAGACAGATAAAAATATCCGAGTTTAAATCAAGAGTAAAAACACAACTGCTAGACACTTGCGCTTTAATTAGACAAGGCATACCTTGCTTGTAGATGTGCCACCTGAAATGAAAGAAGTACAGAAAACACAAAAACAAGAACACCAAACATAATTAGAAAGTCGGCTGAAGAAAACAATATTCAATGCCCATAACATAGTAACAAATACAAACCTGATCGCCGATTCAAAGCTTGTAATCTGTCAGATACTTGACCCTGCCATTTTGATATCTTTTGCCGGTAAGACTTCACCTTCTCATGTTCGCTGTCACAAAATATATCACCAACCAATTCAAGATAATTAACAGAAACAAGAACCAATTTGATTTTTCGATACCTAGGACTAATGTAAGAAGGCGCCGGAGTGGAACTGGCTTCGATCAAAATACGCTGGGCGTTCTTGTAATGAATGATAGCATCGTCAACCAAGCCCCATTCCTCAGCCCTAACTGCCTTGGCTATCTCTTCTTTGGCTAAATCAAAGTATCCTTTGAGCTTGTATGCAGTTCGTTCGTTTGTAATTCCAGCTACACTGTCCATTGTCGAAGAGCTAGGGTTTTGTCCGAATTCATCAGGCGAGTTATAGCTCGTTAAAATTGAGCCTAGAGAGTCGATGATGCTTTTGATGAAGCTCATGTCTGCAATGAAACCAGTAACAATTTGAACAAATTTAGAGAAAAACAAATTAAAAGAAAGAATTGAAACCAGAATTTCGAATTTTCGTACCATTTCACAGATACATCGAGAAACTTTTAAAGGAATTGAAGTCATCCCAGCGATTTCACTGTACAGAAAATTAAATTCACTAAGACAATTCAATATCAGAACCAACAATTGAACTCCCGGCCTCGAGTCAAGTCTAAATTGCAAAATTGCGAGAACGGAAGGACGAAGGACGATATTGTAAAATTCTGCACGCCACGTTAAATATGTTTCCGTCATCAGCTATGGTCTCAAAATATTTTATTTGTGAAAATACGTTCACTATAAATTAATTCATAAATATACTCAAAATAAACCAAATATTTAAAACAAAAAATCATTTATATGAAAAAATATTTAAGAATAAAAATTTTTAAAATACTTTAAATAGTTGTAATATTTCATTGTTAAACTCAATGGGACAAAAAAAATATTTAAAAATTATCTTAAATAAATTTTGAATTTGAAGTTATGAAATAATTAATATTAACAAACCAGTTATGATCAAATTTTATTTTATTTAATTTAATTTAATTTTATTTTATTTTATTTTTTAACGATTGATTCATAATATCATGCAAAATAATATTAGAAATGCATTTTTGCAAAGGTAAAATAAAAGGAAGCAAAGAAAAATAGGTTGTGATAAGACAAATAGCTTTCTCTCTTTCTCCATAGAAGAACGTTTTTCCTTTGTATTTACTACCATCTAAATTGTAAATAACTTGAGCAAAATAAAGGAACAAAATTTCACAGAAGAAAAGAATGGTCGTGTTATGGAAAAAAAGGAGCCCCATCAACTTAGAATTCTGCGTCTTCTCAATGCAAATGTAGATATATTCCAGCAAGCATTTAATTTGTTCAAATTTGTGATCTTAATATATACTTTGTTAAAATTACATAAATTAAATTCTAAAATAATAAATTAATAGAAAATCTGAACTATATATACTATTTATTGTAATATTTATCATTAATTGTTTTAATTAAATTACAGAAATTGTCATAATTACTTGGGCTATTCAATGAAAATAAAAAATGTTATATTTATAGAAAATGACAAATAAAGCAGTTCAAAAAATAAATTTTTTTATAATTTGAGTCTTCTAATTATCCTGTTAGTTGCGAGTTATTATTGAAATACTATTTTATTTTTAGCCCTCGTTGTTATGATTTATGAAAAGAAAAAAGTTGACCTCAAATGGTTCTGTGAATCAACTATTATCGCATTTTGTATTTTGGCTAGCATTTCCATGCCTTTTGAATTCTTTCATTGATCTTCATTTTCAAATTACTCATTCGTTCTTTCCCTCCTGAGAATTGTCTGATCTGATTCTGGGGATCTTCGGATTGGGAGGACTGCAACAATATCAATTATTTTTTTCTGAAAGGGTTTAGTAGCAATTCCTCAGCAACCTCAACCTTGAAGAATTTGGGGCAAAATATATATTATCATTTATTATTTTTTATGACCGAGATGACTAATAATTACTGAAAAGAAAACACATATTCACATAGACGGTAGTCACATTCACATAGTAAGTCTGTCGTTGTGACTCATTTTATTTCCAGGGTAGCCTTACCAACCAAATGGTTGCTGGAGTACATCTACTACATTTGTATTGAGAAAGTTCAAGCTTCTGCCTTGAATCCTGTTGATTCCCAGTGTCACCAACGACCCATTTTTCCTTTCTTACTTTCCTGTGAGTATGAAGAAAATATAGGATTAATATGATACTAAAATATTAGAAGGTACATGAGAAAGGAGGTAAAATGGCAAGGGGTTTGAAATAACTCTCCTGTGTTACTATCGGGAGAGCCTTTGTAGAAATGATTTCTTTAACTTATGGCTATACTATTACTCTTCATTTGTCGATGTCCTTAGTCTGAATTGTTTGGCATGGGCATATTAACATAATACATTTGATTAGTCTGAATTGTTCTGCATCGTCATATTAACATCATGCATTTGATTAGTCTGAATTTATATATCGACCATATTCTGTAAATTGTTTTGTATATAAATTAGTGGTGAATATTTAGTACATAGGAGAATCGTGTTCGAAGTACACTGACCAAACTGGCTTATGCATACAGTGATGACAATTTTGGGGAGTTAATAAGATTTATTTGGAAGTGGAGATTAAGAAATCAAGCAGAGGAGGACTAACTATGAAAATATTTTTTGCTAATGACTAAAAACAGCAAGAACAATATATTCAAGTGTCAGGCAGGGAAGCAATGAAAACAGGAAAAGATATCCTTTAGTCTTGTCCTGTTACATGTGTATTTTCTGAAGTAATTGGGTGCATTTTATTTTGTCCGCTCTCCCCTTGTAGTACTCTGTTAGCAGTAAAGGAAATGACTTGTATAGGCTGAAGCCAGTTTCTCATAAGAACCTAGCAAAAAAACGGTGATATTCCAATTTGCATGTACGACTTTCGGCTGCTGTGTGCTTTTGTAGGTAGGTCCTGGTTATGACATAAAAGGCATAAGTGTCACAAAATTTAATACCAGTGACGAAGTCTATGGCAACATCCCAATCCAAAACTTCAATGCAAAGGGAAAATTAAGGTAGCTTGGGACTGTGGCCGAATTCGTAATTGTGGAGGAGAGCTAGGTTGCTAAGAAGCCTGAACACCTTTCATTTGACGAAGCTGCCAGCTTGCTTTTAGCAGCTCAGACTACAATAGAAGGCTTTGAAAACTGGCCAAACAATCGTTGTAGTTGGTGAAGCAGGTGGCGTTGGAACTTCAGTGGTTCAGCTGCTCAGGCATTTCTATAGAGTTTATCAAAAGTTGGAACGCGTACCACTCCAAAAGTGGAATTTGTCAAAAGTTTGGGAGCTGATGAAGTTGTTGATCACAGAAAGAGAAAGATAAAATATGAAGGTATTCAGAAAAAATATGATTTTCTCTGGGATAGAATTCGTAATTTCATAACTTTTCCCGAATAAGTGCTTTATAAAAAGGTTTAACTGGGTGACAAAACCTTGTTTGTTTTTTCAAACGGACTTTTGGTTATTGAGTATGGTTAATTATGAAAATATTTACAATCTTCCGAATCTTCATCGTAAGGTGATTGCAATAATTCTTTTACTGTAGTTAAAGATGATGCAGTAATTGTTGACATAACATGGTCACCATCGCATTCGAGAGTCATTTACTCAAGCTTGACGGTTTCTGGTGAAAACGTGGAAAAAATCAGGGCCTTGTATAGAAAATGGAAAACTCAAACTTCAGATTGATTATCCATATAAATTTACTGATGTTATTTCCGACATTTGGAAACCGGCAGAAACATCTTGCTCCAAAAGTGCTTTTTTATTAAATCCTGCTTTTCAAGTAAATGCAATAAATATTGAATTTTTTTTTTCTTGAAATATCCTACTACGATGGGAATAGCGTGGTACAAAATAATTTCAAGTTATTGAACCCATTTGATGTATTTCAAAACATTGTATTATAGTTAAATAAAATGAGTGAAATTGTTTGATTGGAGAAATAAGCAATTCATGTTCTGGTCAACATCATAATTTTTTACAGTAACGTAACATGTTGTATTATCGCTGCCGAAGTAATTGTTGATGGAATAGTGTTACAAATTTATAATCTGATTGCTAAGAATTGTGAGAAATTAAAATGAAAGGGTTAAAACTAATTACAAATTGGTAATAAAAATAAGACAATAACATCAAAGTGAACCTAGAAGCAGCCAATAAGACAAGGTCTTATCCTGATAATCTTATCTATTCATTTGTGACTTAGAATGTGTGCACGGCATCCACTGATGATATTACTGAAACGACAATTATATCAATAAGAAAAGACAACCTCTAATCTCTAGTTATTTCAATTAATTTCTTTGTTTTCCAATGTAAAGACTTTATTAAACCGATGAATTATCTAAATAGTCACCTGCAGAAAGGCTGTTTCCTTTTTTTAGGATAATGGTTTTATTTGATCACTAACAAATAATTTTCTAAGCCTTTCACTTCAAAACAATGAACTCCAATAATTGTTAAACATTATAATCCAATATATGCATAATCAAGAATTCAAGATCTATTCATCCTTAATTCCTTCTTCAAAGCTTAAAAAAAATGGGTACCCTCTTAATCATTTTTGCCTTCTCAGGATTTTTACTGCTCTCTCTCCTTTTAACCTTCTCTTTTCTCGTGCTCAAAATCTATTCCGGCAAATCAATCAGAGACCCCAGTTATCC
>JAVXUL010028383.1:0-11542 GCA_035590515.1 Trichilia minutiflora
ATGAGTTTGAAAACAGGTACTAATGCCTTGCGGGTTCTAGAGGTGCATTCTAAATAATAGGATGTATTTCTGGGATTTACGGCGATTGCCACGTGGCTGACTAGGGTCGGGGCGTGACACTACAAAAATCCCTCGTAATCATAAATCAATCATAGTAAAAGGTGGTATAATGAACATGACTAAAAAGTCAATCTATATGGCCCCTCGATTTATAGGATTTCATCCACTCCCTCTAAGTTATATGGCCGATCCGTAACTTTGTATGAAGATATATGTCTAGGTTAGCATGCCATAACCTGGACATGTTGAATTTCACTCATCCTATCTTGGACTGTATGGCCAATCCACATTCCTAGGTCTATTGGATTTCACCTACTCTACTCTGAGCTGTATGACCAATTCTCAACTATATGAAAATCGATAACATGGCACACAAAGTCATGAAATCAATAGTTGTGGCTTACAAGGTCAAAGATAATAAAATAAAATATAATGGCACATCAGACCAAATATCAATGATGGCTCACAAGGTCAAAACAAAACTCGAAGACACATAAGGCCAAATCAATAGTAAACGACACCCAAGGCCAATACAATACAAATGGCACACACAAAGCCAAATAACAACAATGACACCCTGGCCATTATATCTACACACACACACACACACTCAACTTTACCACAATCCACAAAATATCATTTGCAATTGGCCTTCAGCATCAAATTCATAGCATCACATGTATCATAACATCTTAAAAAAGAATATATACAGCAGGCCTCCGGTCTCACATTTATGGTAATAAAGTAGTCACAACATCCCTATGCTATCACAAGCAAGGGGCTAACTGGGCCATCACACAATATAATTCCAATGCCTCTTCATTTTAGTCATATCTACAGATATCCATATGCTATATCATCTCAAGCATAATAAACATATTAACGTTTATGAATAACATTTAAAGAGGCAAAAGAAAGGAAGTATATCCATTCACAGCTTTAGGGTGGAAAACCACGCTCAAGAAGTCTCCCTTACATCAAAGATTCTCTAACCTCAACTGTCGTACCTAGATACATATATATACACAAATTCAATAACCTGTCACAAAATACATGCATAATACAATGCATGATTATGCCAGTCTTACTCTCTCTCTCTCTCTCTCTCTCTCTCTCTCTCTCTCTCTACTATCAATATACTGTCTATACACGTTCTCACTCTATTTCAAATCATTCTCAGTTCTTTCAACTTTAATAAAAGTAAAAACACTCTAAATTATGAGTCCATTCAATAAATTAGAAAACTCTCAAGTTCTAAGGTTTTGTGAATTGAGGGATAAGCTTATCCGAACTAGTAGATGAGCTCTAAGTCTCCTTTTATTTGATTTTCTCTCTTTGGTTATCGTTCACCTATGACCCCTCTCTCATGAATCCTCTCAATCCGTTGAATGAAATCTTGATTAGAAGGGGTTCCCGTGCTCTGGTGTTGATTCTGAGGTCATTTCAACAAAATAAAGGAGTTTGATGGGGATTTGAGCGAGATTGTTCTAGATAGAGAGAGTAGAGGAGTTGCAGATACGAGGGGAAGAGAGGAAAAGAAAAATGAGAAAGATGGCCCCTGACTCTCTACATATATTGGGGCTTTGAAATGATCGAAATGCCCCTCTAAAATCATGCCCAGATGTTCGACACGTCTCCAAATATCGATACTTTCTATCAAAAGGGATCGTTCAGGTCCAAAACTCGTTGATGTATCAATACTCCAATCTCCAAGTGTGGATAATTCTAGTTGAATGTGGGTTCTTGACTCAAATGTACCCCAATTTGGTTCTAAGTTCATCAATGTTCTCAAAGTATCGATACTTCCTATTCTCCAGTGTCAAGTATCGATACTTTAACACCCAAAATATCGATACTTCTCTTATTTTTTATAATTTAGGACAGTAACTTCAAATGGCCATAACTTTTGATCTAGGCATTCTCATGGAAACTATAATATATCAACGGAAAGCTCTCTCTAAGCTCTACAAAAACGATAAGAATTTTTTCTCATTCAGAGATGATTTTAAGGCCAAAAATCTAGTTTTTACTCATAAATTTATTATTTTATACCACACACCTCCTTAAAATAACCTCAAGTTATCATACCCACTAACGTGTGATCTACACGTAAAATTATACAAGAAATCTTATGAAAGATTTACCACAATATCCATACATCTAAGGGATGGGGTTCATATAGTGTATATATATAATCGTGTGAATTGGATTATATTATTATCATTTAAGATATAGATATTAGCGTAAATATCAATATATATAATCAGACATCGAACACTCGAGAGAGGAGCCCAATCAAAATAAGGGATTATAGAGAGTATGAAAGTTGATTAATCATCATAGTATCAAACCTTAGGATTTAATCAAATTAAAGCATGCTATAGTTTAATCTTCGCAAAATCATCAAATTAAACATATAAAAGCTACCATTTAGCCTTGATTTTGATGAAGAAAAGTTTGTAAAGCAACAAGTCTCTAAAGATCAAACCCAAATGGCCCTTTTTCTCCTTGGTTGAATTGAAGAGAAAGATGAAACAATTTAAAAATTGAAAATTTCTACTAGAAAAGGAAAATTTGCCCCTTTATATAATAAAACATCATTTACCTAAATGCCCTTACCATTAAAGTCAATGAAAAATAAATCCCAAAACTTATCCAATAACCTTTGTAATAGTAAATACAAATTTATAAGTTTACCCACATTAAACACTTTAATGCCAAACTTATCTTAAAGTTAGTCAAACCACTTTTTACCAAATTTAATTAATTCTATTTATATTCTCTAATATTAATAGAATATTATAACTTACATTAATTTATATTCGAATCAATTTATTAAGTTTTCAATTTTGTTAAACTATTTAACGTGTGAATGATTTAGACTTTTTAATCGATTGTCATCACCGAGAGTGTTAACTGTCTTAGTAGATAATAATTAATAATTTTCTCTCTTTTAGTAAGGATAAGCATATGAGTATTGGTTGTAACCTCCAAGATTCACTGTGATGTTAGCTGTAAGCTGAAATCAATCTCATTGATCTCATTCCAAACTCTTCGAATATCTAACGATTATAATAAACATTTAGTAACATGTCATAGTTCTTAAATCACAATGAAAAAAAATTTTCATCGAATCATTTGCTTCTAATTATACATATCATATGGGTTATGTCTTTCTCTCGTCTAATATAGACTAAATTAGGGCTTATAAAAATCTAAAATCCTAAACTCAGTATTTAATTTAGACTATTAATCATTACACACTGAACTTATCAACATAAAACTTTTTCATGTAACTTGTATTTAAATCTAACTGAAGATTCCTTTTTTAGTCATTTACTTATTTGTAGACCCCCTTTTTTATTTAAGAATATTTTGGTCATTTTATTCTTCAGAAGCATTTTTATTGTTTTCATAAAATATATATTTGGTACTAATATTGGCTAATTGACTTAGTATTGATATTTAATATGTGAATTTAGAAGGTTTTGATGAAAATGAATGAAATTAGATGAGATTGGTAGAAATTCCGCTTAGGCATTGATCGAACACTCCAACTTCAAAGTTAAATTTTTGTTAATTGAAAAAGGTAATTAGGAAAAGGATTTTTATATTTAAATAAGACTTAGAGACTATTATATGAAAAGAAATTTAAGTAAAATTGAACATTGGATTAGGGATAAATCAACGCTAAAGCAGGGGAGACAAAAACCAGAAAGCATTAAGGACGACAAGGGTAAACCTATCCCAAATCACCCTTCATTGATTAACGTCAATTTTGGTGCTAATACTAGCTATTAACATGACTAGTAAGCCGATCTTAGAGTTGTTTTTCAAACCAATTAGGGTTCATTTAAAGATGGATGCACTGGATTGTAATTTTGGCCTTGAATTATTTTTTTTGCCCTTCAAGCCTTTTTGTTTTTTTCTTTCTTCCAAAAGCTTATTTGTATTTTCTTTGGGCAATGTTTATATATGAGTATAAAGGCGACGGGCATTTTTTCTTCTTCCTGTCCTCCTGGTTTTGTTCCTTTCTACCTTCATTTCCTACTCTTTCCTATTCCTCTTCAATTTGTCCATATTCTACTGATCAAAATTTTGATTCTTGCTAGAAATCAAAACAACTTTAGTCTCTCATCAATATTCAAGTTCTATTTCGTCAATTTAGTGGAGATCCAGAAGGAATTAGGGTTTACTATTCACAATTTGGTGTTTTAGTAATTAGCCCTAATAACAAGTAGAACTTAAGCCCTAATGTTAACTTTAATCATTAACCCTTAATGATTCCAACCTAAAGACAACCAATGATTACAAAACTAACATTTTCAAAGCAATGTCAAAAAGTTTTTGAAAAATAAGGCCAACTTCTGCAACAATTTTTCATTTGAATATTTGACTTATAAATTGCATTGATAATGTCAAAAATAAAGGATTTGTATGGGAAAATAAAACTAATTTTGTATTCAAACATAAAAAACAATATAGGATCCTATAAAACCTATGCATGCTTTAATGAATTTTAAATAATTTTGAATCAAAATTCAAGTAAGTTTAAAACATATACTATATAATTATGCTATCCGGATAGCTAATCATCTCCAACTAGCCTTCAAGTGTATCTACACATCAAATCGATAACGATAATTTCAATTTTGTGAGTTGAAAGAGTTGAACTACTTGAAAAAGAATTTTTCAAGCTTTAACAAACTAAAATAATTTTCTAAGACTTGAAAAGTTATCTTTGCCAAGTTAACAAGTAAAAACATAAAGAAACTAATTTTCTTTCCTTTTCTTTCCTTTTTGCTTTTTTTTCTTTCTTTCTTTTTCTAGCTTTTGTTCAAAATAAAAAACTTTTCTTTTTTTCTCCACCATAGACTTATTTTTTAAAAGGAAAAAAAAAAGCAAAATAGTTTTTCCTTCTTTCTTTTTTATTGGATGAATGGTAAGAAAACCAATTTATTTATTCCTTTTACACATGGAAATATAGCATCCTAATAACAAAAAAAAACAATTATTTTTAATAATAAAGAACAATGATTAAACAATGGCACGTGGAGCAATATTATTGGTGGCTTTCAAAATCTATCCAAAAATATTATCAAAAAGAAATTTGATATTATTCATTAATAAATTAATAGAAAAAAATTAAGATTTATTTGGGGAAAAAATGTAGGGATGACACATGGATGTCCTGTCAGCAAGGCACATATAGGTGGTCAGAGGTAACCTACGCAGTTTCGTCTTAGATACGCCAAGTCCCAGGTATCTCCCTGCTTAGGGAATACACGACCCTAGGCAAATTCTGCCCCAGTATCTCCCTGCTCAGGGAATATATGGCCCTGGGCAAATTTTGCTCCAGGAATCTCTTCTCTCAAGGATTCCATGGCCCCTGTGATTTTTGCCCTAGGTAATTAGCATCTCAGGAGAATTAATGGCGTCTCAGGATCCTCACTGTCTCAAGCACCACCAAGACTGAAGCTTCTTCTTAGGCAAGACGCGATCATCCACAGCACGCCTCAGGCATCCAACGACATCAACTGAGACAAGTCGCCTTCTCAGAGACTCGAATAGCTTCTCAGAGGAATTTGCAGGCAATCCCTGATCAGGACGGAAATTCTTACTCAAAGTAACAGTAGACATGTGCCCCCTCCTCCAGCTCAAAAAATGGAATGATTGCTAACAGTTGACTCCTTAAATGCACCTGTCCCATCCTCTGATCATTTTCAGGTGATAGAACGATGACGAGCCTGCAAAGTCTATAGATGTGACAGCATCCTTAAAGAAAATCAACTGTACACTGTCCCATGTCAGATATCACGTCCTTCATATTCTTCGATGTCAAGTCACATCATTATTCGGAGTAAGGGTTCTATATAAACCAAATTTTTTCAACGAAAAAAGGGTTGGCAGTTTGTTGGTTAATTGGTTGATTCTGAAAAATAATTAGAGCTACACTTAGAGATTAGGAGAGATTGAGAGAGATCTAATAGCCTCTTTTTTCCATCGGTTTCCCTTCATTAGCTCCGTGGGGTATTTTCTACACACTTTCTCCCTTTTCAGGCCATTTACCATTTTCTTATTATTATTTTTATCGAAAACACATTCCCTTTTCTTTCACTATTTTCTGACTTAGGCATCGAAATTTTTCCGTCGAGAAACCCTCTCGACGTCACTCTGAGGTGTTTACTTTTTTTGTAGGCTTAGGAGGTGAAGCTTTGCTAGAAACATCCATATTTATATTATTCTCTGATATAGAAATCGTCGCTCGACAAACAGCCATATTGCCCTCACACCTCACCAACTGGGTCATTCCACGTTGGTCATAAGGAGCGTCCACGAACAATTCTTGTACCAATAGCTAGTACTGTCTATAGGAATCGAACAAAAAGCCATTGAAGCATCGTGCGTGGAGGAAGAAGGAAGGGAGAAATATTCTCCAAAAGTTTTTTGAGAAGAATATTTTTTATAGATTTTTTCCTTAAGAAATTTTTTGAAATGGCCAGAAGAAGACAAGGTAAGGGAGGCTCTCATGAAAATACTGCTCAGAGAAGAAGGAGGGCCCCACCTATGTGTGAAGGACTTTAGCCTACGGATGAACGTACAGATGAGTTATTGTCCAGTCGGGCTGAAGCATTGGAAAAGGAACTCTTGAAAATCAGACGCCAGTTACCCAGAGAGCTAGTTGCCCTAAGAAAGAAAGAAGAAACATTGTTTCTTCCTGAAGAGCGAGAAATCCAAGTTTCCTAAGGCAGTCATAAGGAGAAGATTCAGAACTTTGAGCAAGTACATGAAAATGGGTCCATATCTAGGTTAATCGCCTGATAGAAAGGAAAGGCTAAAGTTACAGAGGTATCAATGTATGAATTCGAAGCACTGTAGGACGTTGGTCCCTCTCTTAGAATCTACGAAGGACGAAAGCAGAGGAAAAGTGACAATGAAGGACACCACTGAAAGATGAATGAATGGGGGGAGTAGTGCTAATTAACTCCAACCAATATGAGGTGTCATCTCAACAAAAAGCGTGCCTAGGAGAGGAAAATAATAACAACTGATGATAAGACAGAAATAGAAGACTGCATAAGAAAAATACTACGAAAAATCGGATCACAGAGTGCCTTTGGTCAGGGAAAGGGATCAAAAAGTAAGGAGGTTCCTTTTTTCGCCCCCACTTCTCCCTTATCAAAGAAAATTTTGTCATCATGCCTCCTGAAGAAGTTTCAGATGCCTCAGATAACCATCTACTCTAGAGGAATGATCCCTCTTCACATATAAGCTCATTCCAAGAAACGATACTAACACAAGGATTGACAGAATTACAGATGTATCGGCTCTTCTATTTGAATTTAGAAGGGTCAGTCAGGCGCTGGTATAAAGGGTTGTCACCTACTAGCGTTCATAATTTCATTCAATTAATGACTATCTTCAAAAAGGAGTTCGAAGAGATGGCAACAACCAACTACTGCCCGAGCATCACAGGGGATGCCCCCATATAGGAGAAGATCCTGACGAGATAATCAGAGGAGGGGTAGAAGAAATCACCAACGAAATTTTAAGAACGACCGGAAGAATGCAAGAAAAATCCAAAGGTAATATAAGGATCATTTTCCCGAGTCTTGGGAATAAAAAGGATTTGAGACTCTTATTTTTCAAAGAAAATCCTTGTAGAAGAATTTAAAAGGTGGTGGCACAAGAAAAGATAGCCTGTGTAATCCAGACTAAGAAGAATAATCGAAGTACAGCCCCTGGAGAGTCTCTTCTCAGGTTTGGCATTTTTACAAAAATGACTATATACTTATTTTTTCACGTGAATAAAACAAGCTACTTATAAAGTCTTTTTAGATCTTTATCCTTTTTACTACTACTTTCCTTTTAAAAGTAATAAGGTTAGCTATGGCTATAAACTCCCTTAAACTTTAGTTAAAGACAAAAAACCCTGACCGTTTCAGGTACTGTAAGTCTCTATTCGTCAATCAAGCATCCTTAGCATTTGAGACCTAGTTCGAGTTTAAGACATGGTAAACCCTGAATGGGATAGGTATATTAGAAGATCCTGATCGTCTTAGGTGCCGTAAGCCCCCATTCGCCAATCAGACATCCTCAGGGTTTAAGACATGGTTCGAGTTTAGGGTGTGATAAACCCTAAATGGGATAGGTATATCAGAAGACCCTAACCATCTCAAGTGTCGTAAGCCCCCATTCGTCAATCAGGCATCCTTAGCATTTAAGATCTAGTTCAAGTTTAGGGTGTGGTAAACCCTGAATGGGATAGTATATCAAAAGACCCTGATCGTCTCAGGTGTCGTAAGGCCCCATTCATCCATCAGGCATCTTTAGTGTTTAAGATCTGGTTCGAGTTTGAGGCGTGGTAAACCTTGAAAGGGATAGGTATATCAAAAGACCCTGATCATCTCAGGTGTCATAAGCCCCCATTTGTTAATCAGGCATCCTCGGTGTTTAAGACTTGGTTCGATTTTGGGACGTGGTAAACCCCGAACGAGATAGGTATATCAGAAGACCCTAACCGTCTCAGGTACCGTAAGCCCTTATTCCTTAATCAGGCATCCTCAGCATTTAAGATCTGGTTTAAGTTTGGGGAGTGGTAAACCTTGACTGGGATAGGTAGAGTAGAAGACCCTGACCGTCTCAAGTGTCGTAAGCCCCCATTCTCCAATTAGGCATCCTCAGCGTTTAAGAGCTGATTTGAGTTTGGGACATGGTAAACCCTGAACGGGATAGGTATATTAGATGACCCTGATCATCTCAGGTACCCTAAGCCCTCATTCTCCAATAAGACATCCTCAGTGTTTAAGACCTGGCTCGAGTTTGGGGTGTGGTAAACCCTAGTCAGGCCAGGTTCCTCAAGATTAAGGTTGGCAAAAAGATGTAAAATTTCTTAACACTTGATTATTTTAAAGACCTCATTTGAGTCAGGTACCGTAAGTCATGGATCATATCATGCGTCTTTAGCGAATAAGTCTTGGTTGAGTGAGGCCTGATAAACCCTGATCAAACCAGGACCTAAGACTTGAAGATGCTTACCCCCAATCTTAATCAGTTGTAACCCTAATTCAAAGTAAAACCGAATTGGAAGCCCACGTCCAGATGGATTCCTGCCCCTAACGACTCTCTAAGTGCTCCATAATACGGTCAGTAATCATATTTTATTGAGTTATTTTTTCAAGTCAGAACAAAGTTATATCCTTATTTATAACATAAGTTAATAGGGGGAGGGGAAGGTGTGTAAGAGAAACAAAGGAAAGATTTATCTCTTATTGCTTGAAAAACAATATATGTCACCCGGATACACAAGCAAAGGGATTATACTTTAGAGTGAAATCCTGAGAACTCTATGGGGGAATTCTTCTAAAGACTTGAACCCATGTTACAAATCTCTTGCAAAAGTTCCACCACTTAGTCTTTTAACTCGGGGTGTAAGAATGCGAGTTTATCTGATAAGTTTGGGGAGGAAACTTCTTCTTAGCCAAGTACTGTTCGGGAAGAAGGCATATGTTCTTCGAGGGAAGTAAGTTGTATGGTCCCTAACTCTGGCCATTCAGGTTATGTTTTGATTTTGTAAATATCAAAATCAAAATATCAAGAATGCATAATACGTAAAACGGAGAAGAATTTGTATTCATTCAAAAATTCTAAGTACAAAAGAATAATTGTGTACAAATATGAATACAAAATATTAAAAGGCCAACAAATATTGAAAGGGGAGCCGGTCAAACATCCTTGAGGTTATCTTCTTCTTCTTCACTGGAGGAGATGTCTTAGATAGTTTCCTTATCCAAAGGAGCCAAGGGAGGATCCGGATTCCCCGCCCCCTGAGTAGGTGGGACTTGTAGCCCGATTTGTTCAGTGACGTCAGGAGGGAGGTCGGTTATCTATTCATCTGAGGACTCTGAAACCTCTCGACCCAGTCGATTAAATAACCAGTCAAGTTTCAGGTCTGGGTATTCTTAAAAAAAGAGACGACTCGTCAGGTCCAAACCATCATTAATCCCCCGATCATATCGTGTCTCAAGCTGGGTTAGGACCTCTTCTTTCTCCTTTTGAAGTACTTTCAATGACTTGATTTTCTCCCTTAGCTCCTTTTCCAATACCTCACGCTCTTCTGACACCCGGTTCAAGTCATTGATAGAATCTGCATATGATTGCTTCAACCAAATCTCCTCAGATTGAACTGATCGAAAGAGGTCGATTAGTTTATTGTATTTTCCTGTGAGACTCCATCTCTCCCCTTCCAGTCGATCATTATCAATTGACAAGGCCTGGCCTAAGGCCTCAGTAGACGATAGTTTTTTGGTCAAGATTTGCTTTTCTTTCGTCCACTGGGAGTTTCTCAGCTTCTAGAGCAGAAACCCTCGCTTTCAGGTCTGCTTCTCTCCTTGTTGACTCCTGTCGTAGTTTAATCAGTTGTTTTGGGGCCCTTTTTTTCAACTGCCTAATTGATAACGAGGCTTCTTCACTGACCTTTATTGTTTGCTAGAGTTTCTTTATGAACAAGTCTAGTAAGTATGCGTTCTACATAAGGAAAAACGGTTAAGTCAAACATATATCAACCAAGATATATATGCAGCACCTCGTCTAGGGTGGGAATTGGTTGCCCCACCCTCGCTTTAAGGCGAAGAGCCCAGCTAGAATTCTCCAGCTATTCAGGGTGAGCTAATATAGGGGCACCCCAAACTCCTCAAATATTTTGACGAAGTAAGGCTGCAAGGGGAGACGGGCGCCGGACAGCAGATGTTTTTCATTTAGGATCATCTTCCCGGAGGCTAGGGCACTTGGGATTTTCTCTGATCGAGAAACCCTAAGTCGTACGCTATCCAGGATCTGAAAAAAGTTGTCAATATGTCCGGAGGTCCGCCATATTTACAGTAAAGGGGAACTAATTCGCCTCGTTAGGCCTCTTGCTTCGGGCCTGCTCAAAAACGCTTCCTCTATAGCCGCCCTCTTCTTGACCAATGATTGGGTCCCTTGAAGATTCCATTCCTGCTCAGGTGGCGTCTGACAAATAACTAAATTAATCCCGAGTTTTCCTAAACTTGTAACAAAAACACGAAGAAACAAGCAAGAACAGTGAAAGCACTAAGAAGATAACAAAGAAAGAGCTCTAATGGCAGAAAAAGTGAGAGATTTGAAGAATGAGTGTGAAAATGACAGGAGAAAAGATGGAGTATTTATAAATAGAGAGTGGCGATCTCAGCCGTTGATCTAAACAGACAGGGAGTCGCTATGTGTTCTTGATTATAAATGCCCCACAAGGATTGAGGAGCCGTCAAATCCCCCCAACAGTGCTTCAACACATGGCACATCCCCAGCTAAGCATTCAAAAAACTGTTCATTGATGGGTATGACGCGACTTTTGACAAGGGCAATTAATGAAGATAGAACGAAGACCTAAGTAGGACACGTCATCAACAGTATAACGGCTCTGTTAGAAGAAAGAGAAGGGATCTTAGGGACCGTGAAACTTTTG
>JAVXUL010028425.1:0-11540 GCA_035590515.1 Trichilia minutiflora
TAAAATTAATCCATCATATATTCTACCTTTGCTATTGGACATTGGCTCGAACATAACCAATTTGACTCTTGGAAAAAACACTCCCTGTGGTTACGACACTTGGACTCACTAGACTATTCTACAACAAGACTACCTATACTTGGGTACATAATCTAATTGAGATCAATGGTGCTAATGTTTTCTTATTGTATAAGAATAGATAATGATCACTATATAATCTACTGGGTCAGATATTTGAGCTTGAAATCCTAGGCAAGAATATCATACACGGGGATCAAAATCTCTGATCAGATTACGTGTTTTCTAAAAATGAGTTTTCAGATACACGGATTCTATTTATGATTGATTTTATGATTTTATGATCGAGTTAAAAGTTTGACGACTTCATAGCCTGTAGTTAATCGGGAGTCGATAGTAGAAAGATTTTACTGCATGTAAGTAGGACTATATGAGTTTATAAAAAATTATATTCTCTATATTCTTGGGATCATGATATCTTGTTAGAGGTCACTCATGATCGTTGAAAATTTCGTATACAATGAGTTATACTGAAGTGATGCAAAATGGTCATATCGACTCATGTTTAGTTTACGGAGAATTTAGGGGGGTTATATACAATAATTAATAGGTGACGATGGTTAAAATAAATATCATTAATTTGGTTAAAAATATTTCATATTGATGAAATTAAATTGTTACGATATATTGATCGATAAATAATTTTATTTTTTAATGTAAAGAAAAAAATCCCTTGATATGTTGGGAGATGTTTTGGTATCTTTAACAATACTGTAAATGTGATTTACGAATATATAGAAGATTAGAAAAGGATTTTAATTCAGTTATTAATAAATAAAAACTGTTTATTTATTAATTATTAAATAATTATTATTTAAATGAATTAAATCCTTATTTTGATAAATGAAAAATTAGTATAATACCAAATGACAAAATCTAATGAAATATATATTCTTTTATTTGGATGAATGATCATGATTTTTTCAATTTTATTAATTAATGTTATTAATAATTATAAGAATTTTATTAATTAATGTTATTAATAATTATAAGGATAATAATAAAATATTTGTTATTATCTTAGTTTGAAAAGTCAAACATCAATATTATTATTATTATTATTATTATTATTATTATTATTATTATTAATTTATTATTATTTATTTTAAAATGTTATTATCATTTGATAATATCAAATTATTTGTTATTAATTAATATTGGACGGATTTTGAAATCCACCAATTACTTCCTTCCATTTGTATTTCATTAATCATTGTTATATGGTATTAAAAATATTTGTTTTAGTTTTGCTTGGATGATGGACGTCACGTGGAATGCAATTAATAAAAGAAAGAATTGAATGGTTTTGTTTCTTTTGGAAGGCCATACGTCCAATGATAAGTGAGAAGAAAATTGAACGATTTTTCTTTTCTTCCTTTAGCTACCAACGTCCACTGGTTGAGGCTTAAAAGTTTTTTTTTTTTTAAACAAAATAAGTAATAAAAAACAGAAAAGAGAGGGAAAAAAAAAGATGGAAATGGTATGTATAGTTTCCTAATTTTCATGCGAGTGAAGAGTAAGTTTCCTAAGAATAGGAAAATTAATATTAACTTATTGAAATTAATTTACTCATATCTTCCAATGTTTTTATTGGAATCATTTTCATCTCACCAATATATGAATACACTTAAAAGGTCAATTGGAGACGATTGACTCATCGAATACCTTATTTTAAAATACCTTATTTTGGTATGGATTTTTAAACTCTAGATAATGTTTTTTTTATGTGTAAATTATTTGGAATACATTAAAGCATGCATTGATTATATTGGATCCTTATAGGTTTTTCATTTAATATCGCATATTTGATTATATTTCTTCATGAAAACCCCACTTTCAATCACATTATTATTTTATATAATTTTTTTCTAATACTCTAGTAAATTTTCTTTTTTGCTCAGGTAAAAATAATATATATGTAAAAGTAATTTTCCCATAGCATTTTGTATGATTAAATTTATACAAAAACTTGTATCTAACGTTACTCATTTTCTAATAGTTAAACAATACAAGACTAATATATTTAGCATTCGATGAAATAATACATGGGGATAAGATTTATTGTTTTATAATTTTTCTTATACACCCTAAATCAATGGTTTTGTTCCTTGTAAAATTGAAAAAAAATTATTTAACTATATCTATTATATGCTTTTTTTTCTCTTCTTTCTTCACAATAAATTAAGCAGAAAAGAAATATAGGCATAATGTTATAAATTTTAGTTCAAAATATAAATAATAAAGAATAGAGCAATACAAGCGATATAAGACCAATAAGCCAAAACAAATGATGTGAATACATTGATGATTTCTTACGGGGAGGCCTATTTATATTAATAAATGCCAATCCGTTTAATCAATCAAATGAAGACTATTATGCTACTCTTTCAAATTTGATTCCAAATAGACAACTTGTTAAAAATCTCCTAACATTAACCAATGGTTAGAAAATGGTAAAAAAAGGTAGAAAGCGGCAGAAGATATTGAAAAGTAGTGGAGGTCAATTAATCACAATATTCCCCTTTAGATGTTACCACTTTCAAATATTGTTGGATGTGCTTAACATTTTCTCATTAAAAACTTTATCAGCAAAATCAATTGGGATAAAATCTAGTTGAAAGAAAAATAAAGTACAATGCATAATGTGTTGTTTAATAGGAAAAGAAGGCTCCCCCTAAGAAAACTAAATGTTTTCTTTAAAAAAAAATATAAACCGATATATACGAGTTTATAGAGTCAATGTATGCCAATAATAAGTACCAACATCTCAAAATTTGATGTAAGTAAAATTTTGGTGATGAGATTGACAATGTTATCAAAGAAGTGAATTTGTTTAACATTAATTTGACAAGTCTCTTGGAGTTCATGAGTGCAGAAAATTTAGATTAAATATATTTGGTTAAGTCATCTTTAATGTATCCTCCTCTACCTTGAGCAGCACATGTAATATTAATTTCATATATTATTACTTGATTCTTTGTAGCAAAAGACAAGTTACATGTATTTTAAATATGATGAGTGATAGGTCGCAACTATCTACATTCTCTACTTGTTTCATGCATTACAAGAATATTATAATGGTTATAACAGGTGGCAACAAAGGTTAAATTTTGGATCACCAAAAGATTTATTCATTGTTCTAAATAAAGATATATCTTATCTGTTATCGGACTATATGAGAATCAAAATGATAGCGAACATCTGTATAACTAACTAAGAGATTTATTTATTGTTCTAAATGAAGACATTTTTTTGTTATCGAACTTTATGAGAATTAAAAAGATAACCAACATCTATATAATTAACTAAACTTGGAGTTTGATTTAGTTCATTAGAATAAAAAAATCTCAAATTTATTGTTATAAAGATAACAAACAATATATTTGTTGCCATTCCAAAAAATGTTGAGTAGGTGTAGAGCCAAATATGGATAATAAATTTATAATGAATGCTATATCTAGTTTGTACATTATACCGGGTATAGTAAGGCACCAACTGAATTTAGATATGACAATTTTGAACCAAGCATCAATTCACCATCCTTTTTAAAGCAAAACAAATTACTTTCAGAATTGAGAGAATGAAAACCATAGGTTTACTTAACGGTGCCGTTTGGGTTTGCTTGTAGCTTTGATCGAAAACGACAATGATAGTGACAAATTTGGAGGAACAGTGGGTGCTAGGTTTGCAAACTGGGCTACAATTACTGTGATTTTAGTGGTGTACGACTAGGGTAATTGCTAGGATATGTCAGCCTAACTTTTTTCTGGGTCCCATGGATGTGTTGATGACTGAAGAGGCTGGATGGTTGCGACGGTGGTGACAGAAACAACTAGAGTCAATTTTTTTTTTTTTTGGTGGTTTTTAAAAAATTTTTATAATAAAAAAAAGTAATTAGTAGTGTTTGATGGAGAAAATATTATGTAGCTTAGGAAATCTGTGTATAGCACAGAGGTAAGCTCTGATACATTTTTTAACATAGGTGGGATAGCAAAAGTAGGATTAAAATACCTTGTTGAACGATGAATCGTAAACACAAGTGTCAAAATAACAAACCGACGAGGGGCAAAATCAAAATAGAAATTTTATCTATTAAAAGGCAGAATAACAAAGAACAGGACTACACTAATTATAACTGGGACAAACTTAATCATTATACGAATTAAATAACCCAAATTTAATTAAGCAAAATAAAAAATACCTAAATAAAATCTTAAATTATATACCAAATATGATAATAATTAAAGTAAAAAATATCTAAAGCTGCCTAACATAATTTAGCTCCAGTTTAATCTATTGTAAATTATCTCAGCTGTTATATTCTGTTTTTCAGTCAGTGTTCTTTTACGTAACTTTCATTTTTTTAAATGATCAATTGCATCTCTTAGCACTTGTTATGTGTAGCCAGGAAGTTTTATATGGTCAGATGATCTTGAGATATGAAAATGAGTTACCATCGCTCGGGCTAGATTATGTTTGCCAAAGGTGGATCATAGCATTGGTTTATGAGACTGGGCAGTTTAGCTACACCTTATTAAATTTATTTAAAAATCTTTTTAATAGGGACTATTTTTCAGCTACTTTTTTGAAAACTAGATGTAATGTTATTTCAAATTACAATGACTTAAAAGATTTGTTGTCAATGCTCTCATTGGTTAGTTGGTAATGACAAGTTTTTCTCATTTCTAAAAGCCGAGTGGATGAATTTGTCTATTTTACAAACTTTGATATTAGAGAATATATTCCTTGGAACCTCTTGATGTTATTCTCTATAGTATAATTCAGAACTTTATTTAGATGTTGGCTTTCTCTTGTCAGAGTAATTTTTCGTCGATATCTCAGAACTTCGTCACCAGACCTCTTTCAGGTTTGCTTAACATGGTTAGAGGAAGCATCTCTTTTCCTAGGATGGTCTTGCTTGCTAATTACTACAACTACTTTCAGCGAAAATATCAGGAGGTGCTTGGGCAAATTGCATTTGTCTACATCATATTTCACCAAAGCTATCTCTTTTCTTTCTGTATTTTGTACATAAAAGCAATGACGAAGACAAGATTTTAGTTTAGGAGCCGACTAAGCACTTGCACTATACTCACCTCATGCTATTTGTTTCCAAATTTCAAACAGAAACCGCATTTATATTTTGCAGAAAAATTTTACAAGTCATCCTATGCTACAACATCCACCATAATTATTGACGTGGATGCCAAACTCAAGCTTTCAAATGGGAGGACTTGGCACCGCCTGCAAGGAAGAAGGAGAATGGCAGCAAAAATTGAAAATTCGGTCGATCGTCTCGGCCAATCCGATCTACTGAAAAACAATACAAAATTTCTAGAGAGTTTCTGAAATTCGATGAATCCTTTATGGCTTGTCGATTGACCAGATTTGAAGTTTCGGTTGATCGAATTAATCTTTCTGTTTGACTGAATTTAGCCCAGAATTCTTTTTGACAGTTTAGGAAATTTGACCGATCAAATTTCCTATAACAGTCAATTGAATTGCAAGTGTTTTTACTTTTTTATCTTTTTGAGTTTTTTTAGTGTCAGACCGTGACCCATTGGACCTATATGTAACTACTGCCACAAACACATGATATAGCCACATCCTATAATGTACACTAACGACCTCTAAGACTTTACAGTCCTTGTTCGAAATCAAAATACCCTTCCAATAGATTTAATCAACCAACTACTTCTTTTCCAAACCATTGCCAGATACTATTTCAAAACAATCAATTTCCAAATACTATATAATTCAAGTTCTCATCTTGATGCGAACCTCATTGATTTGCAGGAAAACCCCAGCAATATTGATGTTTACAACCTAAAAAAGCTAAGAAAAGATTATCAATGGATAAAATCTTTACCTAAATGTTTAGATTAATCCCAAAACCAAAGATATATTAAACTCAAGACCACCCAAGGATATAATCAAACATAGAACCATAGGTATATAATGGTGAAAAGGATGATGCCACACTCAAAAAGAGAGTTGTGAGTAATAAGTCAGGTTTGAAAGCCACAAAATTGAATAATCTTGATAAATTCTATTAAGTTCATGTAAAGAATTAGAGCAAATACTCTCAAAACATTAATACAATCATCCAAGCCTGAGAACCCATAGAAAAAATGTGCCTATTTATAGTAACAAGTGTTATACAATAAGTGAAACTAAATTCACAAAATTACAGCAATTAAAAAAAAAGGCTTGCTATAGTGTGAACAGTGATAACTGTAGTGTGAATAGTGCTCATTGCAATAGAAAAATACTAATTATAATGGGATAAGTCTGGCTATAGCAGGAGTTTCTGCCTTGACTTTAAAATGAGCTGACTTGAGTTGATTCTTATATTTGAATCAAATAAATTAGGTCCTTCACACCAATACTTGATGAAAGTGCTTCCCTTCTGTTTTTTGATACATAAATTAACTCGTTCCTGGTTTAATGCATCACCTTGGCTCTCGCTCTCATAATTGGTACTCTATTAATGAGCAAAGGATCTTTTGGTCTTCTTGGCATGCTAGCTTGATTTCCATCATTCCCCTTCTCTTCAAAAATATTTGTCCTTATATGCATCAAAAGAAAAGAAATCAAATACATTGAAAGTGGCACTCACACTATATTTACCTGGTAAGTCAAGCTTGTAAGCATTATCATTGATTCGTTCAATTACTTGGAATGGTCCATCCCCTCTCGATTGCAACTTTGATAATATTTGTACCAGAAACCTTTCCTTTCGCATATGCACTCAAACCCAATCTCCAAGCTTGAAAATAACTCTCTTACACCCTTTGTTGGCATGTTTGGCGTATTGCTCTATTCTTCGCTCAATTTGTCGACAAACCTTCTTATGAAGCTTCTCATCGTGTTTGCCCTTTTAGTACAATCTAAACTCACAAACTCATTAGTAGGTAATGGTATTAAATCCATTGGTGTCAAAGGGTTAAATTTATAAACAACCTCAAAAGGTGAATATCCAGTAGTAGAATGCACAACCTTATTATATGTAAATCCTACATGTGGCAAGTCATCTTCCCCAGTTTTTATATTCTTTTTGATAATAGCACATAATAAAGTAGAAAGAGTTCGATTTGTTACCTCAATTGATCGATCAGTTTGGGGGGGACAAGTAGTAGATATAAGTGAACGTTTCCATGGCCTAAGCATGCATAAATTCAAGTTTTTTCTCCAAAAATCCTAAGCTAAAATTCATAGAAAATGATGAATTTTCATGGAAATCAAGTTAGGGCTTTATATAGTTACCTAACAAGCTTTCGGATTTGATGAGGACTAAGCTCAAAACTATGAACTCTTCTCAATTTGCACCATCCCATGGTTTCTTCAAGCTTGACCAAAATTTTGGAAGAGACAACGATGAATTTTGCTTCATTTTCTTTTTTAAAAATGAAAATAAATCAATATTTTTATTTTTATTTTTATTTTCAATTAATTAATTCTATATTTATCTAATACACCTACATTAGATGTGTAAAACTATGTCAATTTGGACCAATGGGTATTTAACAAATATTCATAAATATAAACCAATTATATTATGCCATTTGTTTTAATATTAGCCATTAAAATAATTACATTATCTAACACTTTAACCATTAAAGAAATTATATATATGGCATCATAATTAACATATTAATTAATATTTTGAATTTTCATAAATCCAAAATTTGATACATTTATCATATGCTTTTGGTCAAATTATACATAAGGATAAAATGATAATTTTCATCTAAATTTAAACACTTTAATTTAGATTTCACCATGTTATATTAAAATCATATTTTAATATGTTTGATAATCGCTATTATCAAATTTAGATATGTAATTTATAATAAATTATATAAGTGTATCATATAGGGGTAAAATGGTCATTTTATATTAAATTAAACAATTTAATTTAGCTTTTATCATTTTACCTTAAAAATCATATTTTAGCAAATTTGATAATCATTATTATCAAATTTGGTAAGTAATTTACATTAAATTATGTCAAGATATCATTATATCAATTTTTTAACACTTTAAAGAATATTAAATACATATAATACTTATACGTATTTGTTTCGGTCTCTTCTATATGATCATAAAGTTGCTAGCCCTCTTCCGATAATATTTTATCTCTCTCTCATATGAAGAAACATACAAGCATTTTTGGTGTGATCATAAAGGTTTATCGTGATATAGCCATGGATATATGTCAAATGTTTCGACTTCGAATAATTCAGTTGCTTAACAACTATAGGTAGCATCTAACAATATGCCATAGTCCCTATGTGATGATTAAGAAATATCTTCATCAAACCTTTCATTGATTACACGTAACGTGTGGGTTATATCCTTCTATTATCATATCTTGACCATGTAAGTGTTCATAGAATGTCAAAACCCTAATCTCAATATATCTTTTAATCGTTGATCATATGTCATTATTATGCTATGGTCATAGACTAATCAAGACATCACATTGACATTTGATTAGGAACTCAACTCAGACAGAGTCAACGAAACTCTTAATCCAATATGTCAAGCCAATGGATCCCATCTTGACTGTCAATTGAACATCTATTCATAATAGATTTAATTGAATGAGCATCACTCAATTCTAGAACATATAATCCATTTGTATTGACTGCTTTGCCCACTAATATATTTCAAAAATATATTAAACATTTATTTTTAATAAACTGTACGCTGTAATCATCTTTATATAGTACAGATATTGAAATGATGCTTCTAGTGGCATGAGCAAAATATAATATAGAATTTATTCTCAGAATGTGTCCACCAGACAATCTAAGCGCACAAGATCATTTGGCTTCAATAGCAACTATTGCCCAATTAACCATTTTGAGTATGATCTCACCTCGAGACAATACTAAATAATTCTGTAATATCTGTTGACTAACACAAACATGAGATGTAGTTCCTGAATATAATATCCAGGAATGATGATCTGAAGCGACACTTAATTTGTGAAACCCGTTCCTTAGCATTATGGACATAATAATAAATCCCTCAAGAGTGTTCGTGCATGTCTTAGTGGTTAGATTGTATACGAGAGGGTATAGAACTTGAAGGAGATGTCTCGAATAAGATTATGGTGTAGGATATGGGTTTATGAGAAAGATCTATATTTTTGACCCTAAAATCATCTCTAATTGAGAAAAAGTTTCTGTCATTTTTATAGAGCTCAAAGAGAGCTTCGTATTGATATATTATGGGTTCCAAGGGGATATCCGAGCGAAAAGTTATGGCCAGTTGTAGTTGTAGTCCTGGGAAAAAGGACCAAAAGCAAAAGTATCGACACATTTGGAGAAACGTATCGACACGTTGAGGTAGTGGCCAAGGGTATCAACACCTTTGAGGAAGGTATCGATACCTTTACTATTGGGGCCAAAGGTATCGATACCTTTGGTGAAAGGTATTGACACCTTGAAGTTTGATGAATAGTAAACAATGCCCAACGTATCGATACGTTGGCAAGGGGTATCGAAACGTTGGTGACAGAGATTGAACCCATTTGCGACAAAAGGTTTCGATATGTGGAGGAAGGTATTGACACCCTGCAAGCTTATGAATAGTATTTTGGCCAAATGTATCGATACGTTTGGGCAAACGTATCGATACGTTGTGAGAAAAATACCAAAGGTATCGATATGTTTTCAAACGTATCGACACCTTTGGGGGATTTTACAGCATATATGCTCGGGGACAGGTCGTCTTCCCCATTTTGGATTCTTTGCTTCTCTCTCTACCAGAAATGGCAGAAAATATTCTCTCTCACACCAGCAAACCGATCTCCCTTATTTCTTCACGAAACTTCGCCATTCCTGTTCCTATGAACTGAGAATCAACACCAGAACCCAGAAATACCCTCTGATCGGAGTTTCACGCAACGGTTCACGAGGAATCACGAAGTAAAAGTGACGGTGAACAGTAGTCGAGTAAGGAAATCGGGCAAAGAGGGACTCAGAACACTTCTACTATCTTGGGTAAGTTCATCTCTCAGCTCATTTCTCTATTTTCAGCCTCTGATGCGCGTGAATCGCAAGATTAGGTTTTAAGGTTACTGTTCACAAAACCTTAGATTTGGGGGTTTTTCTAGTTTATCGCTTGCTTTGAGAAATTAGAGGTTTTGGTTAGCTTATGGTGTTGAAATTGATGAGAAATATATATTTAGAACGAGGTTTGTGTGAAGGCAACTTGTTTTAGAGAGAGAAAGGATAGAGAGAGAGAGTGAGGTGCAAGAGTAGCATGAGCATGCATTACATCATGCACGCACTTTATGATGTATGTTTGTATGTGTATCCAGGAGTGGTAGCTGAGGCGGGAGGATCTCCGTTGCGAGGAGGATACCGAGAGGGTGGTTTCCCACCCCAGGACTATGAGTGGACATTCTCTTCCCTTCGCCTCATTTATTGTTATTTATAACTGATTATAATGCTAGAGATGATAGCATGTGAATAGATATATATGTGAATGTATGTATATGATTACATAACTGAAATGAGGAGGCGTTGGATGAATGTTGTGGGGTGACCGGGATGGCCCCTTGTTTGTGATAGAGATAGGTTGTGATGAAACCTAGTTTGCCATGATTGTGAGGTCGGAGGCCTATTATACTGGGTGATATTGTGATGTGAGGTCGGAGGCCTATTGTATGAATTGTATGCATTGATATTGTGATTGTGAGGCCAGAGGCCAATAATATGCATGTTTGTGAATGTGACATCATGGATTATGTATAATGGTCGGAGTGCCATGTTTGCTTTATGATTTTGGCCTTGCGTGCCACTATGTTATCTAGTTTTGTGAGCTATAGTATTTCTTTGGCCTTATGTGCCACCAATTACTTGATTTGCCCTGATGGGCCAGTGACGATGATTTATGATTTCGTGTGCCATGTTATTGAGATATATATATATATATATATGGGTGAGGATTGACCATACAGTCCGAGAGGGATGGGTGGAATCCAATAAACCCAAGGGTAAGGATTGGCCATACAGATCAGACAGAGTGGGTGGAATCCAATAAACCCCCGAATATGGATTGATTATACAGTCCAAGAGGAATGGGTGGAATCCATATGTTCTTGATATCCCAACCAGGGTTGCGGATCGACCATATAGCTCAGATGAAGTGGGTGGGATCCTAAAGACCGAGGGATACTATATATAGGCACACATCCCCAACCAGGGTTGTGGATCGGCCATACAGCTCAGATGGAGTGGGTGGGATCCTATAGACCGAGGGGTTATACACCTTTGATGTGATTTTGACTTTCCAGTCATGCATATGATGCCACATGTCACTATGATTGGTTTTTATGATTACGAGGAGTTGCCATAATCAATCCACAGGCCTCTGATTTCTGTTTTGATTTTATGTCTACTCACTGAGTATTTTTCAAATACTCACCCCTCACTTTCTCATTTCAG
>JAVXUL010028476.1:0-11538 GCA_035590515.1 Trichilia minutiflora
TAATTTTGATTGAAACTATGAATAGTGGTTTTTTTTGAATACCAATTATAAACTGTGGTCACTTTTGATTAAGTCCCTAAGAGTATACTGAAAAATGGACACTTGGTATATGTCACAGAATTATAACTTCAGAGTTTCGGATATTTTTCACCCAAACAATCATATTATTTAAAATGTCAAATTTAATATGTGCGATATTATTGTTTACAATATATGATATATAACTTTCAATTTTCAGAAACGCTGATACCTTTGTTTGACAACTTAACTTACTATAGTAGTGGGATAAGTTTTGGCAAGAACGGCTCGGTCACAAAACGTACTCACCCGACCCACCATATTCCATATTTAACTTCAACAAATGCCGTTACGAGTTACAACCCATCAACCCTCACTTCTGCATCCATCACCTAACTCCCGTAACTCCTCGAATGCAGTTGTTTGACACTTCTTTCAACTAACGTATGCCCGATTGCTCGTTGCACCTTTTTAAATGTTACGTCACCGTTTTATTTTTTTATTTTCTAATTTGACTAAATAACATACTTATCCTTATTTTTTGATGAAATAATATAATAGAACATACCTTAAAGTAATAACAAATAGATTTTAGACAAAACAATACGTGAGAACATACTTTAATAATTTTAACAAATAAATTTCTGACTGGGTCATCATCGATCCTTATAAATTTTTGAGTTACTTATTTTTAAACATTCAAGGACCAGTACGTGATTAAAGACTACAAAATTTTTTACGATAAATATTAAGGAACCTAACTGCAACAGTTTCGCAGCTGTCAAATCCGAGCCGTTCGTTGAAAGCAAATAAAAGTACAACAGTTATATAACCAAATAAATAGGTTCGAAAATGAAACAGAAACGAACGCGCATGTAACTTGCAAAGTCGTTATTTCAACGTAGCGGTTTTACAGTTTACACCAACCTCCCTTTGGAAAACTGTTAAACCCCCTTCTTATAAGCCAAATCTTGCCCCAATCAAGAAACAGATTATACATTTTTCGTTTTTTTTGGATCAATTTCGTTTTGATTTTCGTGACAACGAATAGATAATGAGCAGTAATTCGTCTTCTATGGATAAGAGCGGCATCAACGATCGCATCAAGGGCTCGTGGAGCCCGCAAGAAGACGACACTCTCGTCAAACTTGTCAAGCATCACGGGCCGAGAAATTGGTCAATGATAAGTGCAGGGATACCTGGTCGATCGGGAAAGTCTTGCAGATTACGGTGGTGCAACCAGCTGAGCCCAACGGTTCAGCACCTTCCGTTTACGCCGGCGGAGGATTCGACCATTATTCAAGCACATGCTGTTCATGGTAATAAGTGGGCTACTATCGCACGTTTGTTGCCCGGTCGTACGGATAATGCTATCAAGAATCATTGGAACTCAACTTTACGTCGAAAAAGGGTGGGTGAGTTGTCGTCCGAGTCGAATTCACCAAGGAAGCGCTCGGGTTGGGAGGATTCGGCTGATTCGGATTCTGACTCCGTGGTGAAGAGACAATGCTTGCGTGATTCTCAGAAGCACGACAGCTATGATGTAGACGCCGGTTTTCCGGGACCTGAGACTTTGTTGACGTTATCGCCGCCTGGTGAGAGAGTGGTTTTGGTGGAAGGGGTGACGGTAGTGAAGAAAGAGGGCAATCGAGAAGGGAAAATGACGAGGGAAAGAAAGGACAGATGTACGGCGGAGATCGAAGAATCCTGTTTGTTGTCAATCATCCAGCGTATGATAGCTGAAGAGGTTAGGAGTTCCATCGATAGTTTACGAGCTGGCAATGGGCTTCAGTTTTCTGTCTATAAGGATCCATAAGTAGAAGAGGTTCGGAATTGCATTAATCGTTTATGAACAGGAAATGGGCTTCAGCTTTCTGTCATGAGGATCCAGGAGAATTTTCGGTTCACATTTTTTCACTCTTATTGTTCTGGTAAATGAATTCAATTTTTTCACTCTTAGTTTTAGACTGTTTCAGCATGGCCTTGTAGGTTATAGCACCCTAATAGGAGATAAAAATTTACTTATAAATTTCTATCATAATGTAACATAAAAAGTAACATCTCTATACCTGAAGAATTAGTACTTAGCCCATCTCAAACTTGTCCTATTCCTTGAACCTGAATTATATATGCTTGCAATAAAATAACATCTAGAAACACGAAGAAAGTTGAGCACTCACTCTCATAGATACAACTGAATCAACCACGTATCCAATTGCCATACGCGCACTGATTTTAGAGAGATTACAGTTCTATAGTCTGCTCAACTAACTCGACCAACTCAGAAAGAGTCAAGGAACTTGCATTCTAAATAACCAGTATAAAGACTACAAGGAAAATAATATAACATTTTGACAAATTAAGAATGATGAAGACCCTGTGCAGGCTGGGTCAATGGCATCAAACAGCTTTTGACTGTTTAAAGAGTGTTGAATGTATGAGGAGTGAAAATGCTCGGCTAGAATGAAATGTATAATTCAAATCATTCGTTCATCCACCCGTCACTATTTCCCTCAAATAATAGGTTGCACAACGTAATAAAACCCAAGCTTCATGGACAAAATATTCGAACCCTCCAATGTACAATTTACCGGACGAAATTTTTATAACACATGACACTTGATTACATGATAACTATGCACCTGGAAGTCCCAAATGCTTCTCGTGATAACTATACACCTGGAAGTCCCAAATGCTTCTCGATGAATAATAAATTTTACTCTAAATAAATGATAAAACAGAGAAGAAAAGTTAGAAATAGCATAAATCCCCATAAACACTGAAACAAATAGACACAAAAAAATAACTGATTTCGGCAAACATCTAACACCTCACGATAAGAATCTAATTAGGCAAAACATAAATCCCATTTGAAACTAGTCAAGCAGTTTACTGAGTTCAACAAAATGTATCAAAACATAAATCAAACAACACTCGTTACTTAATCCACTGAATAACAAAGCAACAAATTAGCAAAAATAAAAAACAACGACGCATTAAAGAAGACTACTTGGATCTCTGCCTCATTTTTCGGCGTTTCCTCTTCAGCCTTCTCATACGCTTCTTCTTCCACTGAAAACACGCAGAAACAAAAATTAAAAAAAAAAAGATTCAAAACAACTTCAATAGAGAAATGAAGCTTATCGAATAAACGAATAGAAGGATATAAGACTGAGCTTACCTTAGCTCTCATGGTGAAACAGGTTACGAAATAGGCTCCTTCAGTTCAAAATCTAAATTGCTCTGTCAAGGCTGCGCTGAAGATGGTGAAAAACTGTTCGATTAGGGGCTTTGCGTACTTTTATAGGGTAAATAAAACCCTAGAGGTACTGCGGTTACTGAGGTCGCCAGTTCGAAAGAACTACATTTAGGCCGGGCTATTTTTCTATTGGACTGTCCTTGAAACCCAGGCTTCAACCACCATGCTTTGTAAACTTTTTAAATGAAATATTTTCATTTAAAATTTTTTTTTTTATTGCAACACTATACATAATAGTACAATAAACAATAAATTTCTTAATTTTGTTAATAAAAATATGAAATTTCGCTTCTGAACTTAATTATATTTGTTTAACATATAATTTATATATATATATATAATTATTTTTTTCTGTTAATAAATTATAATTTTAAAATAAATTTGTTATTATTAATTTAAAAATAATTTTATTATTGTTATAATTCTAATAATAATTTTTCTTGTGAATATGCTTATTTATTTTAAAATTAATTTTAACAAATATTTGTAAGAAGTAAAATAAATTATATGTTGAACAAATATAACTGAGGGCACGAAAGAAGTTACATATTTCTATTAACGTGCTAATTGACATGGTTAAAGAATTTGTAGTCTTATTGTGCTCTTGTATATAATTTTATAGTAAAATATTATATTTTAATATATATTATATCACATTAAAATACTACTAAATAAATAAATAAAAATATCCCTTTTTATATTGTTTTAATTATCACACAGACATAGTTCCTATTTATTTAGATTTTATAATAAACCAATTCTACTCGACTTTATTAAAATGGAGAAAACATATTCCGCTTACGATTTTAGTAAGGTTTGGATAGGAGTTCATACGCTTAAGTGTTTGGAATGATTTGCTAAATCCACAGGTAAGGAAGATAGGTTAACATTAGCGTCCACTTCGGAAGCCCACACGTTTGGTTTAATAGGAGTTCTTACTCTTCAATATTTAACTCACACTTTAGTAAAGCTTGGATAGGAATTCTTACCTTTATCATACCAGTGTGGAGCGGTAATTTCATCCTATTTATTATAATGTTACTATAGATATAACATTAGATTAAATTCACCTTAATTTTATGCAATTATTTTCAAATTCCAATTTACTGGGAATTGTGGGTTTGATGATCCATAACTAGAAGAAGAAGAAACTGAAGCGAAGAAGAAAGGATTATGGAAACGAGAGAAATTGAATTTATAGTATTTTTCAGTTAGGCCCAAAATGACATAAATGCCTTTAGTATTTATATCATGTTAATTGACCATTAAGGGTAGTTTAGGTATTTAAGTTTGTAAATTAGTTATAACTGAAATTTGGAAATATAAAGAGCAGCGAGATGTTGGTTGATGGTATTCTTCTCAGTCTTAATTTTGAGTTTGTATATGTCTTTTGTGTGAGTTTCTTATGTAATATTGTTCTCTAGTTCATAATGATGAGAAGAGGAAATTTCTTACTTGTCAGTGGAAGGAAGTTCATCTCGAAGCGAACCACATAAATTGCTTGAGTGTTCAGCTACTTTGTTTCTTTTTTCTTTTGCATTCAGTTTCTATTTTGATCTATGTTTGTTCTCAATTTGATCTGGGTTTTAATAAGTTCTTTGTGAGATTAGTCAAAACACAATACACTAATATCAGAGCTTCAGTGATCAAATAATGGCATAATTAAAGTTGAATCCCGAAAAATTTAATGAAAAAACTAATTCAATCATTTAAAAGATCAAGATGAAAGCTTTATTAGTGCATCCAGAGGCTTGAAATGGCATTGAGAGAAGCAGAATTACTTATAGCTTGGATACAAGATCAGAAGAATGAAGTTCTTTGAAAAACATGTAGTATTATAATTTTAAGTCTTAGTTTTGAGAGAGATTAGGACTTCTAAAAAGTCTATTGTTTATAGTTTATAGGAGAAATGAGAGGGTAGATATATCTCAAAGTCAATTGAAAATAAATTGTATCATGAGAGAGGATTGTAAACTTTGACACTAAACGAGGGAGGACCTTTAAAAGATTATTTAGATTAGTATAATAAGATTATCATGGATCTTGAAAATGTAAATGCGAAACTTCTTGATAAAGACTTAGCTATGATATTATTGAGATCTATTCTAAGTTTTTATGAGCATTTCGAGGATACTATGATTTTTAGAAAAAAACCCATCTCTCTTAAAGATGTGAAGAATGCACCTAATACTAAAAAAAAGAGGAGGAATGATCAGAATGTTTAAAGTGATGGTGATGGTCTCATTATAAGAGGAAGGTATGAGAAAAAATAGAGCTAGAATAATGAACAGAAGCAAGTTAAGATTGTTAACAAATGATCAAAGGTCACATGTAGAAGGATGAATTATAGAAAGATACCATTTTTGGTGAAGGGACACAATTGTTCAAATTAACAATTATATCCAAATAAAGCCATGCATTTGCTTATTTTAATTCCTATTTATGGAGTTTATAAATAGGTAGTAGAAGGTAGCGAATTAATCAATTAAAAGCATTCAAAAGCTTGGTATTCCTTAGAGAGAAAAACTAAGTTTTTGGATAAAATCCTTAAGGTTTTATTTTGCTTTCAAATTTCGAGCAACTTTACGTGCAACTATCAGTCTTATGATGATGTTGATAATTTTTAACAGTGGTATCAAAGTCACAGTTTGTAGAGAGAGAGAGGTCCAAATGGGTAAAAAAATTTTCTTCATTTTTAGATCAATTTAAACGTTGTTTTTGGGTGTTCTTTATCCTGACATATTCTAATGTTCAAGAGAAATTCAACGAGACTAGGAACATTGAAGTAAGACGTCGAAAATGATCGAAAAATGAAAAGTTTTAAAAAATCATAAGGCGTGTGTGTTGAAGATGTGTAGAGACTGTGTGCATCTCGTGTGCAATACAAGCTCTGATTGGTTTAGACCAGTCAAGACCTGGTTTATCTTAAACCGAACCTAATTCCTTATAACCTAGACCAGTTCATTTGAATGCAAAGAATAAAATATGCATGATTTAGTTTTAAAAAAACAAACCCATCATTGACGTTCGCCTCGGATTAGCCACGGGGTGACATCCATGACTAATCCGATGAGACTCACAGGTAGTTGAATGACATCCCATCAACATAATAATACATCCATACTCCACCCCTACCTGTGAAGTCTCCACTCACCTAGGCAACCTCTCAGTCAGGTCGAACCTAGGCTATCTCCCCTGTAACTACAGTAAACAATCTCAGCTCACATGGCTGTCATCGCCAATGTATAAACTCGAAACTCATGGCCGTCATCACAACAAGTATAAAATTCTGGCCCATTAGTCGTATCATCATATAACAAATATAAAACTTAGCCTATGGGCCATATCATCATCAAAACATAAACATGTAATAACTTGGCCGCTGGCCATTTCTCATGAAAACAAGCATACATAAAACCAAAACAGTATTCATAAAATAATAGCATTGATCAAATGTTTATAAACAGTTATCAGAAATTATTCTTTTAAACAGTAAAAGTATAAAATATCCACTTATTGCTTAGAGAGGGTATACACTCCCTAATTCTCCTCATTCCTTGGCTCGGTACGCGAATCCCTCACTCGTGCTTCCTCGCCTATTCATATATACTAAGATATATCAATATATATTCTAAGATGAGAATACAATGCGTATGCGTGATATGTATGGTTGTCCGAGTTTTTTAAAATAAAAAAATTCACGAAATCTACCAAATCTCTCATTATTCGCACAAACGCCTAAGTATTAATGCTAAGACCCACATTGCTGCTGTACTATCACTATTCGGCTCAATTTCATAATTTAAACCTATGAACCCCACTTGCTCATCACAATAGTAACCCCGATTACTGTTCACATTTATCCATTTTTTCAAAATTACATCTATGACTTCCTAACGACTTGTTGAGTTATTCTATACTCTAACTAGCATGCAAAAATCACAAAATATACGTTAAAACTATTGAAATCTACTCAAATAAATAGTAAAATCCATACAAATTAAAATTGATAAAATAATAAATAAAATATACAGACATGTTAGAAATGAGGTTACGAACCTCGTGGTATAATCGATTTTCCTCAGGTTGGCCTAAAACTCAAAAAACCCCAATTTGAACTTCGAAACCCTAATTCCTCAAACTCATTTGCGCTCCTTGCGACGAATCAAAGCTACTAACGCATCCTAGACGTGGAATGTGACAAGAGGGTGGAAAGAAATCAAAGAATGGATCAAAAGTGGGGTTGGTGTGCATATGAAGAAGAGAATGAATGAAGGAGGAGGAGAAAGGGAGAAGAAGAAAAAAAACGTGAAAATGAGAGGGGGCTCAGCTCCTTTTATAAAAATGGAGATAAAATTATCATTTTACCCCTAATTATATAAGAAAAAAGCTTTCAAAAGGAGGCAAATTAGTCATTTCGTGCAATTCGATCGAACGAATTTGAGGATTTGTTTGAACGAATCTAAATTCGATCAAACGAATTAAATTTTGATCGAACGAATCTGACACTTTCGAAGTCAGAGAGCTTCTTAATTTTTTGTTCGAACGATCAAGCATTCGTTCGAACGACACCATTGATTCGGTCGAACAAATCTGGGACCAAAATTTTCCAAAGAGTTCTTCCAAATTTCGTCCGAACATTCCACCTTTCATTCGAACGAAATGTTCTATTCGTTTGAACGAATTTCCCATTCGCTCGAACGATTCATCCCATTCGTTCGAACAAATTGTACATTTTCTCATAAATCTTTCTTTTATTGAAAAATATCATTGGGGTCCCACTCAAAATAAAATTTCTTTTTAATTAAGTTGGGGTCCTTACGTTCATGACCTCAAAACTCTATCTTAACAAACTCAAATCCTCAAAATAAACATGAGATCGTGTTGATATGTTAACAGTGTAAGAAATGGAGGAAAATACATGTGCAGTAAAAAGATAAAATTATAGTTATACCCTTGGGTTATAGACATGGGGCTCACACTTCATCTTCTAGTACTAAAGGTTAGTGTTAATTTGCTTATTTTTGCATGTTTTTAACCTAAATTTGAATATATGTTATTAAACCCTAATTAAATGATTTTGATTGCAACATAATCTTCATTATGTACAAGAGAAATAAGTGTTACAAGATAAATTCGAGGTTTGAGACCATTTTAACTCTCATGGATATTAAAATATTTGGAGACCGTGTATATGTGATAATTATTTAAGAAAAAGAAGGTGGTTTCGGCTTTTGAGTAAGGAAACTTGAAGAATCCTAAGAAGCTATATTTGCGATCACATCTGAACGAGTATAAAATTATTTTATTGAAACCTAATAAACTTTTAGTTGAAATTTACACAATTTTAATTTTTTATTTTTTATTGTATTGCTTTTTATTAAGATTAGTAAAATTAATTCTGATTTAACTGAAATAAAAAGGTTAAATAATATTAATTATAATATATGAAAAAGAAGAATTTTTTATTTAATAACACAAAAGAAAATATTGTATTTTATTAAGAAACAGAAACCATAGCCTTAGATAAATAGGAGGAGGTAATAAGTTAGTTAAGATAATAATTCTTAGTAACATGCAAGATAATTTAATCCCTTTATATGAGGGTGATAACACTGTTAAGAAAATTATAGATGTATTAAATAGCAAGTATGACCTGAAATTTGATCATATATTCAATTAAGGTTAGCAAAATTTAATAGCCTTCATATGAATGAAAATAATAATATAGCGAATTATATTATCAAGATTGAATTACTTACAAAAGATATTTCAAATGCTGATCATGAAATTTCTAACAAGATGTAAGTTTGGTTCTTTTTAATAGTTTACCAAAGACATGGGATCATATTATAATCTCAATAACATATGGACAAATTGATTTGTTCATAATTATATTTTCGATAATATTCGTAATTGAAGAGGTTAAGATGGATAGAAAGAAAGAGGATGTAAGTTTGGTTCTTTTTAATAGTCTACCAAAGACATGGGATCATATTATAACCTCAATAACATATGGACAAATTGATTTGTTCATAACTATATTGTCGATAATATTCGTAATTGAAGAGGTTAAGATGAATAGAAAGAAAAAGGAGAATTGCTCTAACAACTTTCTCTTAGTATAAAGTTTTTAAAATGACAAAGACAAGCACAATGAGAAAAATTTAAGTGAAAGAAGATACTATAGAAGCTTGGACCCCCCCCCCCCAAAAAAAAACACAGTAAAAATGGGTGCTTTATATATAGGGATACTAGTCATTTCAGAGATAAATGTCCAAAATGTAAAGATAAAAAGAAGGAAAAGAAAGAGATTATTTTAAATGACTTTTTGAAACACTCATTACTGAATCTTAGAATTAATGGTGGATGAATTCTGATACTATTAGACAAGTGAGTAATGACAAAAATTAATTTGTCAACTTCGAAGAAGAGGTAACAGAGGAACATCGATTATATATGGGTAATAATACCTATGTTAATATTTAAGGTGTAAAAAATTATAAAATCTCATTTACGGATACCACCATAATATTGAAAGATGTATTGTATACTCCATCAATGAGAAAAAATCTGATCTCTATATTTATCCTTAATAAAAAAGGGTTTTAAGATTAGATTTAAGTTTGGATTTGTGATAATAAGAAAAAATAATCTTGTCCTTCCAAAAGGTAAAAAAATTGATAAAATGTATGCAATTGGATCGACAATAAATAAAACTTTCTTTTTTGATTATATCTATGTATTAGATTCTAATGATGTTTTACTTTGGCATTTAAGATTAGGCCATATAAATACAAGTAAAATGCTTAGAATGAACAATAAAGAAATGCCTTCTTAATTAAATTTAGATAACTTTGACAAGTATAAATCATGTATTAAATGTAAAATAATGAGAAAATTGTTCTCAAAGTATTGAAAATCATCATATTTACTTGAAATAGTGTATTCAGATTTATATGGACCTATAAAAACAAAGACACATAGTAGTATAGAATATTTTATCACTTTTATTGATGATTATTCTAGATATGGACATTTGTATTTTTTAAAGCATAAATCAGATGCTTTAAAAAAATTCAAAGAATATAAAAAAGTATAAATATAATTAGGTCGCTTAATCAAAGTATTAAATAGTGATCGAGGTGGAGAATATAAAACTTTTAATGATTTTTACAAAGTAAGTGGTGTAAGACATATTTATACAATACCTTATAATCCACAATAAAATAGGATAGTAGAAAGAAGAAATCAAACTCTATTGAATATAGCAAGATCGATGATGTCTTACTCAAAAATATCTTTATATTTTTGGGGAGAGGCATTATCTACAGCAGCATATATATTAAATAGAGTTCACACAAAAACTAAATTATTAACTCTATATAAAATATGGATGAAAACCAAACTTAATTTAACAAAAGTAAATGTTTGGGGATGTAAGGCTCATGTTCTTATTCTAAGTCTTTAAGGAATAAAATTAGTGTTAAAATATGGGAGTGCAGATTCATTAGTTATGCTAAAAATAAGATTGATTATCTATTTTATCATCCAGATAAAGGTCTTATTGAAAGTAAAGAAATTGTGTTTATAAAAACTACAAACATAATTATTTCTAATAAGCAGTTTAAGCTGCTAAACAAAAATGAGATCCTTACTATTTTATTATAACTTATCAATAATTCTAATATAAAAATAGAGAATACTGTTGACCCTATAATTTTCAAATAATCTAGTAAAGATATGCAAGTTAGTGGAAGAAAAAGAAAAAAAAGGAACTTTTTTAATGGTAGAAAGATCATTATATTTTTATCATGGATGAAGAAAGTAAACTAAGTAATGATCCCAAAACTTATAACAATTTTATAAGACAATTTGATTCTAAGGAATAACAATTAGCTATGAAAGATGAAATGAAATCTGTTGAGAAAAATAAAGTTTAGAAATTAGTTGATTTACCTAAAGAAAGAAAGTCTATTGATTATAAATGGGTATTAGAGAAAAAAATTAAAGACTGATAGAAGTCTAGATATATATAAGATTAGATTAGTAGCTAAAAGCTATACTCAAACGCCTAGGATAGACTTTATAGATGTTTATTTATCAGTTACTAAATTTACATTCATTTGAATTATCATGGTAATTGTCACACCCCGTCCCGTGGGACTCACCTGTGACAGACGTCACAGATTCCTAATAAGCATTCCTTAGGTTCAGAATGCTTACTAAGAACCTGTAAGGCTGAAATCATAAACAAATAT
>JAVXUL010028487.1:0-11538 GCA_035590515.1 Trichilia minutiflora
TGGATTAACATTTTCTGATTGTTCTTTGAGCTGTGTCACCGTAATTTCAATATTTTGCATTTGTGTAGCAAAGGTCTAAAGGGTGTGCTGTATTTGATCGAATAACGATTCATGACGTCTCAATGCTTTTTGGACCTCGTTTCGGAACTCCGTATTGGTTTGTTGTCGTGTTCCCATTGAGTCGAAACCTGGCTTTGATACCACTGATAGAAGAATTTAGAATTTTGACAGAGAGAATAGAATTCAGAAGAAGATAATTGCTGTAATTTTTGTATATCCCTTTATTTCCTTTGCAACAGAATTTAAATAGCAAGATAATTACAAGTGGTATACCCCCCGCTACAAACTAGGAATCACAGAGTTCGTGGGACACCTCATTCAACTGGAAGTAAATAATAGACAATGAATAAAAATAGGAGAAAATAATGCTATAAGTCCGCAACCTCACAACTCCTGAAAACACTCTACTTATTGCTCAACATGGCTAAGTCATTTGGACTTCATGCGTGCAACGAGTAGGTAATGTCTGACCATACCACTTCCCACGATGCTACCCATGCGGCCCCTATCATGTACTTATCACCTTCCCTGTTGGAATTTTCACTTCCTTTGTAGGATTATTAGAGAGAGGAAGTAATTGTTGAATAATCTTCGGTTGAGCTTATTTCTCATGAAAAAATAAAGAAGTTTATTATAATAACAATTCGAGTGTGGGATTCTCGGTCATGCAATGGTGCACGTATATGTTCCGTTCATCTCTTCAACTTTTTCACCACGTTTCCTAATCTTCGGTTGCAATTCTCTAACTTTTCATTCCATTTTTCAAGTTTTTTGGACGTCACTCTCGAGTGTAAATTGCTATTGAAGCATGGAAATTACACACACACACACACACACGCGCGGAGCAGCAACAACAACAGCAAAAAAAAGAAAAAGAAAAAAAAGAGAGTTGGAATTGCAACAGAAAAATTGGGAAGCTTTATGGTACAGCGGTATGCATAATAGCCCTAAGCAAGATTCTAATGAGAAATCGTTCATTATCAATAACATTCTGTCTTTGTCTATTCTTTTTTCTTTTTTCCTCTTATTTTAAATACAGTAGGTATGGCTTAATAGAAATGTTTAGTTTTGCATTCTTGTGGGACCCAGGAATCCTTGCC
Organism: Trichilia minutiflora; assembly: GCA_035590515.1. Classification (NCBI taxonomy): domain Eukaryota; kingdom Viridiplantae; phylum Streptophyta; class Magnoliopsida; order Sapindales; family Meliaceae; genus Trichilia; species Trichilia minutiflora. The sequence continues at coordinate 1,161 of JAVXUL010028487.1, forward strand.
TCAGGAGAACGCTGTAATTTTTGTTGTTTCTACCACTGGCCAGGGAGATACACCAGATTCCATGAAGGTTGGTTTGAATTACTGCCTGAAACTTATAGATTTTTATCTATCTTTTAGCTTTGGAGACACCCAAATGTTTCTGTTTAGTTGATTATTTTTCCTACTGCCTATTCTGTTAGGTCTTTTGGAGGTTTCTCCTGCAGAAATCCTTGAGCAAGCAGTGGATGGAAGGTGTTTACTATGCAGTGTTTGGACTTGGTGACTCTGGATACCAGAAATTTAATGTAATAAAGTTTAGAATTCTCTTTATTGTTGGGAAATTGTTGTGTTTTTTTTACTGTTTTGACTTTTTTTTTTTTAGACATTTGCAATATAATGTATATCAATGTCATTCATGATATATCATGAAGCCTGCATAATTTACTAAACCCATTCAAGCTCTGTTTATGAAAAGTTAAGTCTTTTAGGAAACATATTGCATAAGGTCAAATTTCTCATTTTATTGTTTTTCCTTGTACCATTGCTTTAACTTTGAAAAGCAGTTATAAATACTGTATCCCAGGAGACTTTTGGGTCCAAATACCAAAATTGGAAACTTGTGCTTCCCTCTAATTGTCTAAGCTTCAAATTAAGTAATTAAGCTTCCCACATTATCATGAAACCTGAAATTCTGAATCTTCTGATACTCCCTCGCCCCCACACCCTGCCTCCCCCACGCCCAAAACACACACATATATAATACATGCACTTGATTTCTATATGTCATGCTCATTATGTACACACGAAATGAGTAAATTTGTTATTGAATGAAAATTACATATACATTGTAGATTTTTCTTGTTTACCAATGTGTAAATTATTTAGATGTTGGCTGAATTGGGTAAGGCACTTGTGTTTTTATGGCTGCAGTTTGTCGCAAAAAAGCTTGATAATAGACTTTCGGATCTTGGAGCTACTGCTCTTGTTGAAAGAGGCTTAGGAGACGATCAACACCCTTCTGGGTATGCTTCTGGTATAAGTTATTGGTTGACATAGAGTTCAATGATTATGTTTCTATCCTCAAATATTATAGTATCAATTGATTCAGACTAGCCGTTGATGTATAATTATGTCTTAGGCTCTGTTTGGCACTGTAGTGTGGTAGCTTTTAAGCTAGAGGTTGGTATTACCAAATTCTATTTTAGATTTACTTTGAAAGCACAGTAGACGCACTATAATCCCGAACCAAGCTGCAGTTTGATATTCTGTCAAGTGATTTCCAATTTGAAATGAAAAAGAAATTGATTAAAAAGTTTATATCATTTCATAGGTATGAAGGTGTTTTAGATCCATGGATGCAATCTTTATGGAGCAGGTTGCATCAGATTGATCCCTCATTCTTTCCGCAAGGTCCAGATTATGTGATTCCAGATATGAAATTGATTAACCGGCCAAAAGTTCATGTCAGGTATCATAACATTTGCAATGGGCATTCCAACTTATCAATTTCCTCGGGTAAGTAAAATCCCTTAGAGTTACTTGATGCATTGACATAGATAGTTAATGTTTGGTCTTCCTGGATAATTTTTCATTATCTTCAAAAACACTCCCCTAAGTCTATTTTTATGAGTGTGGGTATTTCTTTATGTGTGGCATAAAGTCCCCAGATATGGCAGGAGTAATTTGTTAACAGCTAGCTCAATATGGAGTGCTAAGAAAGCAATAAATTTTTTTCATTATGGGTGCTATCGATTATCAGTTGGCAGTGCTGGGTTAACTTTTGGTTGCACTATAACCACTATTTTGTGTACTTACATGTCATCTGGCAAGATCCTTTGTGACTGTACTAATACTACTATTTGAACAAATAATGCCATGTCTGTTTTATCTCCTGCATGCTAAGATAGTCATCTGTCTTTCAATTCAAGCTTAAAAGGACAATAATAATATGGACCCTGAGGTTCCTAGATTATCTTCTGAAACTATGTTGGACTGAGTTTAGGGGGATGAATAGCTTCCTTTTTTGTGAATATTTTGCTGGGCAGTGAAGGACAACTTAGGACTTTTTTCATTCACTATTGACGAAGCTCTTCTTTGAGTTCTGCTAGTTTAGTTTGATATGGACTCATAGTTATTTTGGTTTTAGAAACTCTAGTTACAATGGAATAATTTGCAAAGAATGTATTTCTCCAAATAACAGCAAAATGTTTGCCTGTGGTTATTTCAGACTTGAAAGATATGCAGATGCAACTAGAGAGGGCTCCTTCCATGTCTGCTGGAAAATTATCCAATTACAGAAATAAGCCTGATTGCTTTCTTAAAATGGTATTGATAGTATTTTATATTGCAGCATAGGTGATTTTTTATATTTAAGAATATGTTGCTTTATTTTGCCAGTTTTCATTTGCATTGGGCGGTAAGTTGATTTATATTTTGTAGATGAATCTTTATATGAGATTACATGTGAAATGGTCCTGTTTAATTATCCATTATGTGACTTGTATGATAGCTTCATCTATAAGATCTTTGAAACTGGAAAAAAATGATGTTTCTTTTATATTTGCCTTGTTGTCTGGTTGTGTATTATGTTAGGAGTAGACATTTCAAAATCAATGTAGAATGTCTGTTTTAAATATAAATGTTAGCTAGCATCTTAAGGTAGTTCTAGAATCAAGTATGGGCAGCATTAAATAACATTGTTACACATACAGGCAATGATTCCATTGTTGGGGTTTGTAGGGACTAGTAAAATGTTTGGTATACTGGCATGGACATAAATCACAAGTGTTAAATGTTTTCAGTTGTTTGCATGTTCCCATAATATTATCTAATGATCTTTTTTGTTCCAACTACAAGCTGAGGTCTAATATAACTGCAAACCACAATTCATATCATCAAAACATCAGTTTTTTTTAGTTAGGTGCTAGGGATATGAAATAACAATCCCAATTATAATAATAACTTAATTAATTTTTTATTTACTGTCTCCCTTGCCCCTCAGGCGCCAATCCATTTCCCTCTTCATAGCAAAGAACCAAATTATTTTCTCACGTATTCATCAATTCATTTTTTTTCCTTGTAGATAAAAAATCAACCACTAACAAAAACAGGCTGTGGAAAAGATGTGCGTCACTTTGAGTTTGAATTTGTTTCAATGGTAAGTTATTTAATACTTTTTTTGTTTAATTTGAGTGACTGCTGACTCCTCTGTTATGTGAAGCCTGTCATTTATTGTTTAATGTTAGATAAGTATACATTTAAAATTTCTTCTCCACAAGTGAAGTTGCATTGTCTTTTTCAGGCCATAGAATATGAAGTTGGTGATGTCCTTGAGGTTCTCCCTGGTCAGGATCCATCTGCAGTGGATGCTTTCATGCAGCGGTGTAATTTGGATCCAGAAGCATTAATTACTGTAAATAGTATTTTTCATTTCAATTGATTTTGGTAACTCTTCCATGCATTTTTTATGTCTTTTTGTTGTGTAGATAGATTCCATTTCTCTATAAATGTGTGTCTCAGTCATCTGCGTTTTACAATATTTGTCTTCTGCATCCTATTTGGGGCCAACTTGTAATGCTCTTGTTGTCGTGTGTGTGAAGAAACCAAGTGAAATTTTAGTTTAACATTATACTTACATAAGCTATCTGTGCTGAAATATGCTTATTGCAGGTTCATCATTCTGAAATGAATGATAATCATTCTACTTACATAACCTGCTTATGCTGAAATATGCTTATTGCAGGTTCATCGTACTGAGACGAATGATAATTGCCCTGAAACTCATATTAATACAACAGAGCTCCCCATAAAATTAAGAAAATTCGTGGAATTGACAATGGATGTTGCATCAGCTTCACCACGGCGTTATTTCTTTGAGGCAAGGATACTTCATCATTCTGCTTATTTGGTTCTGTTGTGGAATTTCTTAACTAGACAACCATTCCCTGCTTATGCTACTTATGCTTTTGTTTACTTGGACAAAATTTTTATTCGAGGCACAGTATTGAGTCAGATATCAAAAAATGTTACATCTTTAGTCTGGTGCCTGTACTTTAAATTTTAAACCTATAAATTTCTGGCATATTTTTATTGATGCCTAAATAGTTTGCCTGGTATTTTCTCGGACAAAAATATCGTATTGTTTTTCAAATGGTGTGTTTGAAAATGAAAAATGTTATTTTTTTTTTTAATTTGAAATCCCACCTGATATTGTTTTACAAAACTATAATCTAAGTTTGAAAACAAAGAAACGTGTTTGATGTCAGTGATAAAGATAAGATATGAGACAGAAAGTGAAAATTGACAAAAAAAAATAATTCGGTGTTTCCAACTTTTAATCACACAAGGTAAAAGCACCATTTTCGTTTTTCAGCATCATTTTTTGGATATACCTTACCAAAAAATCTTTTCCACTTGTTTTTCACAATGGGTAAATGGATATTGAGAAACAATACCAAACACCAATAAGGTCATGTTGAGGCATCAAATAGTCAGTGTCTTTGGAGTCCTACTCGATGGTGGGTGGATAGAACTTAAGGAAATTAAGGAAGTCTTCCTAGTTATCTTTGTTGTACTTCACACTATTTAAATTGATCCCTATTCTTGTGCTTTTGTGACATTCCTGTATGCTTCTATTAGTTTCTATCCTATATTCTTTTTTCCAGGTTATGAGTTCTTTCGCAACAGCTGAACATGAAAAGGAAAGGCTTGAATATTTTGCTTCTCCTGAGGGAAGGGATGATCTTTACCAATACAATCAGAAGGAACGAAGAACCGTTCTGGAGGTATTGTCAAATAAATCTGATAGATTCCTTTTGTCATATCCTGTAATTCTTCATCACTCATAAGCGTCTTTTGTGGCATTCTGTTTCTTAACATTGGGATTTCCTGCTTGATTTGTCATAATAGGGCAAAATGTAAGCAATTTATTACAGGATTACAGATATCCGCATTTGGAATGAGTTGGAGACAAGGATCTGTAATCATATTTTATTATGCTAATTTATTAACTAAGGCAATCTATTAATCAAATCACCACTCCAACATGGTGATTTTTAATTTGACTTAGAGCCCTACAGTGCATAATTGATTATGTTGGATTCGAAAGTTTTTCATTTAAACAAGTGTTTTATTGATCCTTTGACAAAGGCTTCAGGTGAAATCCATCTCATATTCTCATTCCAACTTGCTTTCTAGTCTTAAATACTAAAAAAAATCCTAAATATATTTTTTTTTGTTTCTCTGACATTTTTGTATTTTCTAATTTCAAATATTTGATTGATTTCTTTGTTACAAGGTATTAGAGGATTTCCCTTCGGTACAAGTGCCATTTGATTGGCTGGTTCAGTTGGTTCCTCCATTAAAGACAAGGGCGTTCTCCATTTCTTCTTCCTGTTTAGCTCACCCCAACGAAGTGCACTTGACTGTCAATGTAGTGTCATGGATGACACCTTACAAGAGAAAGCGAACGGGTCTTTGCTCTACATGGCTTTCTGGACTTGATCCTCAACAAGGTACGGACACAGTCAAATAGTTAATCTTACCAAATTTATTTGTGGAGCAACCACTTATCTTATTACCTGGTCAATTCTATTTATTCTGTCGTGGGCAGGCATATATATTCCGGCATGGTTCCGTAAAGGTACCCTTCCTTGCCCACCACCATCACTTCCTCTCATTCTTGTTGGACCTGGAACTGGTTGTGCACCTTTTCGGGGGTTCGTTGAAGAAAGAGCCATCCAGAGTTTGTCTGGTCCAACTGCTCCAATTATCTTTTTCTTTGGTTGCCGAAATGAGGACGACTTTCTATACAAAGAGTTTTGGTTGTCACATTCAGAAAATGATGGAGTACTTTCGGAAGCAAAGGGCGGAGGCTTTTAGATTGCCTTCTCAAGAAATCAACCTCAGAAGGTTTATGTTCAGCATAAGATGCTCGAACAGAGCCATAGGATTTGGAATTTGCTGCTCTCAAAGGCATCTATATATGTTGCAGGATCCTCAACCAAAATGCCATCAGACGTTTGGTCAACATTCGAGGAAATTGTATCCAAACAAGGTGAAGCTCCAAGGAACGCTGCTGTAGACTGGCTTAAAAGGTTGCAAAGAGCTGGTAAGTACCTTGTTGAAGCATGGTCGTGAATCCTTAATTCCTTTTGCCATAGATGGGCCTACCAGTTAAGGGAACTCGAGATTGGATTTTTGGATTGATTCTATTCGGTCCACAAGTTGATTAGTATTTGGTTGATAGCACTTTGGATATAAGTATTCATAATAGTGATGGGTACTAGTTGTCTCTATTGATAAAACATTTTGAGATAGTACTATAAGTTCAGGGATTCATACCTGATTCAAACGGATATAGGGACGTTTTGTTTTTCTAATACTTAAAAAAAGAGGTATATGCATCATGGGATGACAGAAGCACTTTCGAAAATTTTGAGAGTATACCACATTGCAGTCAACTGTGGGTCTGCTTTGCCCACAGAAAACGACATTGTTGAGGAGACAAACTTCAAGAAATTGAACTGAATTGAAGTTTGTCTTTTGTATCAATTTATATTCAGGGGAACGATTACAACTGATATAGTAATATAATTGTTTTATTAATTTATGTTATATGTTTTAGGTATTAGTATATATTTTAATTTTTGAGAATTAGAGTTTTATATGATAAAATTTTAAATTTTTAATGTTTCAAACTTTACATTTAAAATAATTTATGTAACATTACCCAATATATATTAATTTTTCATCTCTCTTTAACATAATCTTGATCATAAAAATACAGCATAATATTTTAACAGGTCAAATGACTCAAATGGCTTGCCTTTTAATGTGACTTCTCAACTAGCAATTATGAGAAGCAGAAGTTGTAATATTAATGACATCAATTTTAGATTTTATTGATAAATTAACTGAAAAAACAAGTTTACATGCATCAGACACTGCACTAACAAGCTTTTGCATGGGAAACTAACAGACGATGACAGGAATCCTCCGAAAAAATTTTATATTTCTGACCAAGAAACCAAAAAAATTATATTAAGAATCCTTTATCTACTTTAGAATTTGCAAAATGTTGCGTTTTGTTTTCCAAATTGTACGTTCTTCCTATATAAGCCCCTTTTTTCCAACAGCTCTAATAACTTTTGATGACTAGATTTTATCATCTAATTTATCGTTTACAAGGGGAAGCAGCTCCATTCGATTCCTTGGAGTTCGTGGTGTTCTCGGAGTGCTGGGTGGTGGATGCTGTGAAAGCATGTGTCGAACGTATCCGTAGAATGTACAACCTATGAGGGTGATACCACATCCAACAGCATTCAAACCTGAGATTGGATTCCTGAAAATTAACCATGAAACCAGGACAGCAGCTGCTACCTGTGTAAGCATAAACATGACAAAATTCAGGATATTATCCGCATAACCTGTGTAACACAATGTCATCAAACCTTAAACGCATGTAATAACGAGGTATGAAAATTGAGAAAACAATTTATCTTACCTTAAGATTCCCGGCAACATTAAATGTGACAGCAGTTGTTGAGTGAATCACATAAAAGATGGAGAAATTAAGACAGAATGCCAGCACGCCAGAGCTGAAAATAATGAAGAAGGCAGTCCCCGGTGACGGATGAGTGTTAAGCCAATCCATAATGCCATTGCCTTCAAGTAACACTGCCGGTACTCCCAAGATCATGGTTGCAAAAGGTGCCATGTAGTACACGGTGTTTATGCTTCAGAGCATCAAAAATGCAGTGGGACATAAAAGGTTAGCATAAATTTGTTTGACAATAATTGCACATGAGAGCACTAAACAAGCCTAGGACCACACAAATCCATACACTGCTTACAATATTGACTGATATTAGATAATCTAAGCTCAGTTTACTTAGTCTGAGTGGCTCAAAAGGAAAAAAGACGCTACCTGTCAAACTTGTAACCGTGAAGCAGAGATTCTGCAAGGATAGTCTTAGTGGAAGTAGCCAGACATCCAAATAATGCAGCACAGAATCCAAGCATATTAAAACTAAGCTCTGTTATAGATGTGAGGACTATTCCTCCAACAATTGGCACTAATGATGCCCAAATTCGCAAGTCAAAGTATTTTCTCCATACCAGCCATTGTAGAACAACTGTTCAAATCCATCAATGTAAGATTTTATTACGGTAACATTCACATGAACGATACTATAATGAAGGGCTGACAGAAAATAATTACTATACTAATTTTCCAACCAGACCTGTGGTTGCAGGAGTGAATGACTTTATAGTTTGCATAAAAGAAACTGGAATGTAACGTAAGCTCACATTCCCCAACACTATGTTGATACAGAATACAAATGACATGGGAAATATCCTTCTCCACCGATCTTCAGGATCAACAGCAATCAAGGGTTTGAGTTTCAAAATCTTGATCACTATATATGCTCCGATGGATGAGCATATGAAGTGAACACATGATACTGTAAGAGGAAACTTGAAATCCAATTTCTGTAAAACACAAAGTGAAAACATAAAGGGAAATTATTGGCAAATTCTTAACCGTCCAACATCTGCATACAAACCATTCAATAACTATCCATAACATCATCAGTATTTCATAGCAATGATTTCAGAGAGAAAAAAAATCAAAAAACAATAAATGATCAATACGGGAACAGCATGTGAATCCCTAATTTTAAAATTTTTTGTCAAACTCAGCTCAAAGTTTAGTAAGTACAAAATGTTTAACAATCCCAGATGAATCCTGTCCGGAATTGAGTAAAACAATTCTTTCACATCTTTAATTCTGTTCCCTGATAAAGGATTAACATTATAAAACAAAATCATAAACAAAGAACAGATCAACTGATGAATCATTGCCAAGCTCAACATATTCATTAATTTTGGAGTGTTTAGATTTATAATATTACATTGTAATATGTCTCCTGAGTCATCAATGAATGAACATGATATATAAACCTACAACATTAATATAAATTATTTAAAAAACAAACAAACACGTTTTCTCTCTTCCTGTGTGGATAACTAAAATTTTAAATGGATGAAAAGCAATGAAAAGGTTATCAGGCATTTTTCATCACAAATAAATGAAAAATCACAAATCAAGATTTATTCAATCTAAACACAGAAGTAACATATAATAATTCAAATTAAAAATTGGTTGAAAACACTTTTGCTGCTTTTAAAATAATTCAGTGGATTTGAAAGTCGGTCTCTAATTTTTCCGACCTCCATTTCCGTTCAATTCAAATTATGTGAACAAATTCCATTCTGCCAACCACCGCCATAGATCAATACAGGAAACTCGTAAAACTAAAAAAAACAAAACAAAAACCTCATCCTTTGAACAAATCAAGATCACCCAGTTAACAAAACTAATGAATGAAACAAAATTAACATAAATTTAATAATATAAAAATAAAATCTGATAACAACCAATTAAGCTGAGAATTAACACCACAAAAAAGGTTTAACCGGATCAATTAAACAGAATTCACAAGTGATAGCAAACGAACAAATAAGAAAATCAAACAGACCTGAAAGATCCACTTGTTGGTGATAATCACAGCAACGTTAAAAGCCCACCATTGAAGAATCACTAACAGAGATCTGGCCACGCTCCAATTACACAAAATTTCCTCCATTTTTCTTTTCTCTCAAAACAGATCAAAAACGGATTTTTATCAAAAGACCACCTCCAATTTCAGTTAATATTCATGTGGCGTTAATTGAAAAATGAGTTACTAGCAGCTGTAACAGCAGTTGCTAATAAGCTAAAAGATATAGGAAGAGAAAAAGGTGAATAAATACATGATGAGAATTGAATTTTGCTTGAGAAAAAAGAAAACCCTAATTAAGATTAGGAATTTGAGCGCTTGTAACCGTTTAGATTGAAAATTAGAGAACTTTTGCTTCTTCTTCGACGTGATTTGTATTTCTTCGTTTTCTCTCTCCCTCCCTGTCTCTTTTTCGTTTTCTATTGAAGATTTGAATCTATGTTTTCGTTTTCTAGAAAGAAAAAAAATAAATTTAATTTTAAAATTCTGAAAATGTATTAATTTTTAAAAATAATTAAAATCTAATAATAAGTTTATTTTTTAAAAATATTCTCCGATGTGCATGAATTTTTAATCATTTTTTTAGTAGAAATTAAATAAATTATTATTTACGTCAAGATTTTTATCCTTTTATAAAATTACATCAGAGATTGTTTTCTAATTATAACATCAACCTTCTAAATTGTTTTAAGGGAGATTGACATTTTTCCCCCCCTAATGTTTGCTGAAAAACCAACTACCCCCCTCTCATTAACTTTTAAACAAAAACCCCCCTAATGTTTTTAAAAATAATAAATACCCCCTTAATTAAAAACAAAATTATATATTTTTATCAC
>JAVXUL010028508.1:0-11537 GCA_035590515.1 Trichilia minutiflora
ACCTCCGTTCAAACTTATGTAAATTGATAATTTTGAATTATTTGATTAAATTAATTTGGATTAATTCTAAAAATTTTAGACTAATTTTTAATTAAATTAAATTAAAAATAATATATTTAAATTCTTATGTCAAGTAAATTATATGTTTTTATAATTTTTATAATCGTTAATTACATTATTTTACTATTTATTTAATTAAATTACATTGTTTAAGATAAAAAAAAATAAACAGGGATTGAAAGTAACTTTTGTAATATTACTTTTTTTAGTATCACAATATTGAATATAAATAGACAAATTATGTCTTTATTAAATAATTTTTTTATTTTTTAACGTCCTACAAATTAATTAAACTATTATTTAATCATTTAATATTATTAAATAGAGTATAATATAATAATATACAAATATTTTATTTTTCGTATTTATTATTTTATCCAATTGATTTTGTTGGTATCCTATCAGGACAGATCCAATGTCTTCATATTCTTTTTCTCTATAAAGCACTCCTTCAGTCTACTCTCTGCAGACTCCATTGTCATCATTTTCTTCCTCTCTCTCTCTCCAAAATGAGGATTAGAGTTCCATTTTTATCCTTCTTCTTCTTCCTGTTACTGAATGGGGATTTAATTCCCTGCATCGTGCATGCAATAGATTTCGTTGAAGCTTCACAGCCCGACACCGTCCATTTCGACACCGGAGGGCTGAGCAGGGAAAGTTTTCCGAATGGCTTTGTGTTCGGAACGGCAACGTCGGCTTATCAAGTTGAAGGAATGGCACAAAAGGACGGTCGTGGGCCGAGCATTTGGGATATATTCGTTAAAAAACCAGGTAAGAAGAATTGTTTTAATTTAATTTCTCTTTTATTTTCCTAATATTAATGCTTTTATAATATGGAATATAATTATTTTTTTTAAACAGGAATTGTTGCCAATAGTGCTACCGGAGACGTTTCTGTAGACCAGTATCACAGATACAAAGTAAGGGTATAATTAATGTAAATGATAATGATTGCATTGAGGAACATTAATGGCATTGGCAAAGTAGCAAGTAGCAGGCACCCGCATAAAAAAGCTATAAATTGATCATCCTTGTGTCATTTTGCCAATATACGGGCCTATCCTATAATTTTTCTCATTAATTTATTAATTAATTTTTTTTTTTAATCAAAAGAACAATAGGAATCTTTACGTAATTAATTATTTATCAAGTTATCTGCTCGTTATTAATTTGTTACCAGATATTACATGAAGCATGATTACTTAAAGCAAGATTTATAGTTCTAATTATTCAGAACTAACAATACTAGCAATGAACTAATATTCTTGATTGTGGCTGCCTTAATCTAAGCATTTAGCATGGGATTTATATTCTTCCTCTTTACAGGAAGATGTGGACATCATGGCAAATCTGAACTTTGATGCATACAGGTTCTCAATTTCCTGGTCTAGAATTTTCCCAGGTAAGTTTTTACCCTCGTATGTTGAAATCCCATCATGAACTGTAAAATTATTAGTACCATTAAAACTCCTTCAATCTATTGTTACTGCAGATGGAACTGGGAAAGTAAACTGGAAGGGAGTTGCGTACTACAATAGGCTGATCGACTACATGCTCAAAAGAGGTAAAACTTCAAGGGAGATAAGATAATCATGTTAATAGTAAAAATACAGCCTTTTGAACTTCATATGGTTGAGAATTGTCTATTCAGACCATAAGTTGAATGAGGGATATGGTATACGATGAATCGTAAATGACTTTCCAGGTATTACTCCCTATGCAAATCTTTACCATTATGATCTTCCTGAAGCCCTTGAGGAGAAGTACAATGGATTGCTTAGTAGACAAGTAGTGTAAGTGCAATGACTAATGATAACTTTTGGTTCATTACTCTCTTGCTGGATTTAGTTTTTGATAAAATGATTCAAACTGTACAGGAAAGACTTTGCTGATTATGCAGATTTTTGCTTCAAGACATTTGGAGACAGAGTAAAGAACTGGATGACATTTAATGAACCAAGAGTTGTGGCTGCTCTTGGTTATGACAATGGCTTCTTTGCTCCTGGGAGGTGCTCCAAAGCATTCGGAAATTGTACTGCTGGCAATTCGGCTACAGAGCCTTATATTGTTGCCCATAATTTGATTTTATCCCACGCAGCTGCAGTTCAAAGATATCGAGAAAAATATCAAGTATGATGAGCAATTTTTATCTTGTTTTTGAGTGACTAGTAATTAGTTTCATTTAAAAAAAAAGCTTGTTTTAATTGATAAATGCATGTATCTTCAGAAAATGCAAAAGGGAAGAATTGGAATTTTGTTGGATTTTGTTTGGTATGAACCTCTAACAAGATCAAAAGCTGACATGTATGCAGCTCAAAGAGCAAGAGACTTTCACGTTGGATGGTAAAATATTTCACGATCTCACTTGAAAATTATATAAAAGAAAGTCTTACTAGTAGAAGTTCTTAAGAGTCACCCAAAGTATGTGATATTTGCTGGGTTGTTTGTAGGTTTATTCATCCTATCATTTATGGTGAATATCCGAAAACAATGCAAAATATTGTTGGCAAGAGGCTTCCCAGCTTCACAAAAGAGGAGGTCAAAATGGTGAAGGGATCTATAGATTTTGTGGGTATTAACCAGTATACCACTTACTACATGTATGATCCACATATGAAAAAACCCAAGCATGTGGGGTATCAGCAGGAATGGAATGCTGGATTTGCTTGTATGATATTTATCTCTTCCTCTTGGAAAATAGAAAGAAAAATGCTCAATATAGCTCTGTTTTCTATAATGTTTATTTTTGTGAAATTTTGCAGATGCAAAGAACGGAGTACCTATTGGTCCAAGAGTAATTCTTCTATAACTACATCTGCCTTTCAATTTTTAATACTTAAATCATTGATGAACCAAATGTTTGCAGGCAAATTCTTATTGGCTATACAATGTACCTTGGGGGATGTACAAGGCCTTAATGTACATTAAAGAAAAGTATGGGAATCCTACTGTCATTTTATCTGAAAATGGTACGAGCCAGTGACTTTTTGCTAATATTTGCTCAAGATTCTGCAGGGTTTGATTATTTTATTGTTAACATGTCGTATGCAGGCATGGATGACCCAGGTAATGTCACACTTCCTAAGGGACTGCATGACACCACAAGGATAAACTTTTACAAAGGCTATTTGACTCAACTGAAGAAAGCAGTTGATGATGGAGCAAATGTTGTCGGATACTTTGCGTGGTCATTACTAGACAATTTTGAATGGAGATTAGGATACACTTCCAGGTTCGGCATTGTCTATGTCGATTTCACCAATCTAAAGAGGTATCCAAAGATGTCTGCCTATTGGTTTAAGCAATTGCTGAAACGAAATAAGCATTAAGCAGACAGATGTTTCTAAATCATGTTTTAGTTGTTTAGGGAAGGTATTTAGACAGTGAAAGTAACTGTGGTGGTAATAATAATTCCCTAAATAATCTTTAGCTACTTTATTTTTGCTTTAGTTGTGGTGAAGAAAAATAACATTTCTCCTCTGCAACAGTAACATCCGCAAGAAATTGCTCAAGAATGGCAAATTTAAATACAGCAAACAGGCCCCCCAAAGCCACATAAACCTCTCCTCTCCATATTTATAACTAAACGTACAACAAATATCATATTTAAGCTCATTTTTGTTTTAACAGGTTGAAAAGGTGCATAAAAACAGAATATATGGGCTATTTAATTGCATTGATTGCCCTGGCTATGCCAAATGGATATCTTTAATCTTCCAACTTTCAAATAGAACTAACTGTACAACAAAATCCATTGCTAGTTTAGCAAATTCTGAGTATCTGGCTTTCAACTGATTCACATTAAATAATTCTTAATGTTCACAAATATCTTCCAACCGATCCTGGAATTACAAAAACTCAATGTTTTAGCTTCCTTAAATCATTCCTTCCCATCTCTGGTTTTTGACGGGGTTTCTGATTCAGAAAATTGCTCATACTTGAGCCTCAAGAATGGGGTAGTCATTCATAACTGAAGAACACCAAAAATAAAAGATTACACTCGAGAAGAGAAATTCAAGATACCAGTGCTCTTATTTACAGACTCTTGCAATTACTTGTCTTTTTCTTCTACCTTTTACTTCTTTCTTTTCATCCACAGATCATTTTCAGCTTAGAATTCACACTTTCTTGCAATTCCATACAAGTTCGAATTTTCGAACTCTCTTATTACTGAAATTTCATTGGTAATGCTGGCTCTGATCCATGCAACTTCCATGGAGCATGCTAACCTTTGGTAGATTAATAGCAGGATTGACACACAAGACATCCAACTTCTCATCCTCAGACAAAACTAAAACTTCTTCAGTATTGCTCTCCATCTGGTCTAATTGCATTTCATCAAGTTTTCTTTTCTGGAAGGGATTTTTGTCCGGAATTTTTATTGGAATGTCATCCGGAGCCTCAATTTTTTCATGAATTTTTTATGGCAAAAGTAATTTCTGGAGTGCAGCACCTTCTTTGAAGAACTTTGTTTCAATTGAAACCTACTCCTGCCCAAGTGTATCTGCAACCAAAAACTATGACACTGTAAAATATGTTGATTATCCTTTTGCTACCACTCTATATAACAAGTAAACTGAAATACAAGCATGCATACACACAAGGAGGTTCTGAATTTTCTAACCATGAGTCTGATAGTGTTAATTAAAAAATTGAAATAACTATTAAACAATAAAAGGTGACAAAGAAAACCGAGGTAAAAGATCTTGCCTGTAGTATCTTTTTCTATGGTTTTATGTGAAGCAATTACCATAAAACCAGTTTCTTCTTTGAATACAACAGACATTTCTGGCTTCTGGAGTCTACTGGAATTTGGCTGACGGCAGGACTTAGATGATGTCCTGAAGTTGAGAAAAATCGAAGGCCTCCATGCTTACTGGGTCTAAACGTTCTTCAGCAATTGCTGCAGCTACTGATGGAGTCCATAATGGTCGAAGAAAAGAATGTCTATATCAAGCTTATATCAAGAATAATTGTCAGATAGAAATGCTAACATTGTAATTTGAATGTCGATTAAATAACAGTATCGATTTTAATGTCTGAGAATGAAAATTAGGTCTTGAAATGAAACAAGAAACCATTGGTATGTAACTTTGCTACAGCCATTGCAACTTAGAAGAAAAAAGGAGATAATATCAACTAGAGGAAAAGCAAGCTCTCCATCTAGAGACTGCAGAAGCTACTGCGGAAGAGGTTTAATGTGTTTGAGTTTTTTAGTGCCAGCATAATATCTACAAATAACATTAGAAGGCATTATTTATTTGCAAAATGACTGAAAATAAGCATCAAATTATAAAATTAATTTATGTTAACAATTTACATACACCCGAGCATGCTGGAATACTGCAGCTGCTTCTCCAAAAAGATTTGGAGTAATCTTCAGGCACTGCCCTTCTCAAATTTCAGAACTGACAAAACCTGTATAGAGAACCTTTTCTGTCAGCTCTGAGTGACTGATCAAGCTCAATGAGGAGTAAATACATTTGTTAAAATTTAGTCCTGATTGATGTATTCAAAACCAAGATTATGTATTTTAAGAAAGAAAACATATAGCCAGTGGATACCATAGTAGAATCATGTCAAATAATGACCCTTTGATAATAGCTGTGAAAAAGAGCATTACAGCACGCATTTTGCTGTTTGTTATTTTGTTTGGAAGAGGTTGTCAATGGATTGGAAATGTATTCATTTGAGAACACTTACACGGTCTAGGTTTCGATATTTTGAAACCATGGCATATACCTTTGCAATCCCAATTCCAGGAACAGATGGAAGGAAATCACAGCCAGTCAACACACACGTTCCTGTGGAAATGTCACAACATAAACCAGGTCTTCAGTCAATATATATCTCAATGAAAATATGTTTTATCGAATCAAATGAGAACATGCAATTTAATTACATTGCTTTATTTCCACAATAACTGAAGCGAATTTTACAACCTACACGGTGATAATTGCATAAATGTACAAAGAGCAAGGACAGTCATCATAATTAAATACAGCAATTTCAAACAACGAATAAGAATTTCTTTAGGATTCGAATTTGTTTCTGGTTTCATGTGATGAGTTGCACACACATTCATAACAAGGTTTTAGTATCACAATGAGCTCAACTATAAACAGTTCTATATCAAAATTCCTAAAAGATGGTGTTGCAAGTCTCAGAACCAAAAACATTGTCTAGCACAAGCTCTTCACCATTTCTATGTCGATCCATCTTAAATACAGTCTGTTGGCTACAAATGGAAATCAAAACAACTGTAATATGAAACAAAGAAAACAAATTCATCAGGAGAGCGGTAAACATGCATCTATCTGCATGATACCAGAGTTTCACAGAAGTGCTTACAGCTTGGCAACCATAAACTACTAAGGTCACTATCCTCAGTAATCACAGCCAGAATTCTACCTTTTTCTACTTCAAGACTCGACAAGTATGCTAACTGACTGGTATGGATAATGGAGCTACCACAAATTCAATGTTCTCAGCTCGTAATAACTGTTTAGGAAATACCAAACATAATTAGATATAATGATTCTAAAACTTAACCATCAATTAGGATTAAAAAATAATTAGGTTTTACCTGAATCATTTGAGAAGATCTTTAATTCCCTTATTTTTTTTTTCTCGTTCATTATTTGCAGGAGTTTGATGTTTTATTTTTTGGTTTATGTATTATGTATTTTGTAATACATTACATAAAGAAAAGGATGTGAGCTTGACATTAACATTATTTAGCAGAGAAACTGTGGGGAAGAATTGTAGAATTAAAAATATGGAGACGGCCGAAAAATCACCCTTCATCTTCATGCTATCGATGGATGGTGAAAGGGTTTTATGGACCAATAAGAAACTGCCACGCTTGAATAATGTGGCACATCGTGGAATCATTTCGAAAGATCCCATTGGTTTCTATTCGGGGTATTTTAGTCTTTTCAAAAGCATTTTTACCGCGAATGAGTTTGAAATTTTGTTCGATTGTTGAAAACTATCTCAAGTCTTTTTTATGATTTGGTCATTACTCATTAATAATATATCAAATTTGAAAAAATAAAAATAAAATTATAAAATTAAATATCATAAAATTTTTAAAAATAATAACTTTAAACTAAAAAATATTAAAATAATTAAAAATAACTATGCTATTTGATAATCATCTTAATATTTTACTATTCCTTGGGCTTTTAGATTAAATAATCATCTTGTTTTAAAGCTGCAAATGATAAAGCCTTCAAATAATATCCAAAATACAATTAAAAAAATTTATTTTATTTTATTTTCTTTATTTATGAATAATTTATTTATATATGATTCAAAAAATTTTATTATAATTTTATTTGTTAACTATATTTAAAATCAGTCAATTCCTTTCAAACTAACTATAATAGTAAAAAAAATTATCTATACATAAAACATAAAAAAAATATTTTTATTTATTTTCTCTTCAAGAATATGTTGTTGTTGTTGTTGTTTTACTATATCAATCATGAACTGACTTAGTTAAAACAACTAAATTATATTAGTTTAATTTGATTTATTTGATTGGTTTAGTTTAATTTACTAATATTTTATCCCACCTTATAAATAAAAATTCTAAAAAAAAGTTACTTTTGAGTAAAAATATGAGGAAGATTAATAGAGTTAAGTAAATCAACTTCTAATCATATACATATTAAAATTAATATTGATTAAGTCATAATTAAAACACGAAGTAAATATTAATGAGAATATCTTGACAAATAATAACATATCAAAATACATGTTTTTGAGGAGTAATTAAGCCTTTAAAAGACAAAGGGATCAAATCATACTCACAATAAGATCACAAATTAAGGATAATATTTTCATACTCTTGGTTAATACAAAATTAAATTTCCCTTAATCTCAAACTTACACCAAATAACATTAAAAATTGTAGCCTAGTTGGATCAATCTTACACCAAATACATTGGTAAAAATAATATTACTTAATCTCTAGTCTATACTGTTGGTTGTTGAGTGTTTGAATGAAAAACTTTAAGTCCCACATGGGAAAGAAAATTAAAGTTTTAGTAGTATATATATAATTGTATTTCACTTGGATTTGATTGGCCAATAAAATGGGGTTAGTTTTGTTAGAGCTTCCACACCACCCACCCACTTTGGCCCACATCCACATATATATATATATATAAATTAAATGTCAAAGATTGGGCTTTAGAGCTCTTGGGCTCAGGCTGGCTTACTTTGAAGCCCATATTTTTATATTTTTTTTATTAAATTCATTATTAATTCAAAGATTATAATTTTTCATAAAGTTATATTTTTTCAGAAAAATTATAACTCTTCATATTTAAATCAAAAGGTTGTAATTGTTTATGAAAAATTATAACTCTTGGAAGAGTTATATCTCTTGGTAATTTTGTCTATAAAAGGAAGCATTCATTTACGTTTGCTAAGAACAAAAACACACTCTGTCTGAAGGAGAAACATATCCGTATTTTGCCTGACCTTTAAATTGTTGTTGCTTCAATTTAAAAGGATTTGATAGTTGTATCATGGGAGACAAACTCCGTGGTTCTTCAAGCAATCCGAGAAGGAAAGAAATATTGTCTTAGGACATTGCATTCGTGCATGCCTCTATCATTTGATTTGTAAAAAAGTTTTATTTCTATTACCGTCTATTGATTCTGTTTTTCATTTGATTTACTATATTATCGATTTTAGTTTATTTCTATTAATAAACTATGTGACTGTGATTGTTATAATCCCAACAGAATGTGTCTGATTGAAGAAATGAATAAACTTCATGATTGTAGGTTTTTGGGATTTTGGAGGTTACGAAATGTTGCAATTTGTTTAGTTATGGAATTAGATCAGAAATGTATTTCCTCATTGTCTTGTTTGTTTGTGATATATGTGTCGATTCTATTTATTATAGATTTTGGGAACTGGAAGGGATACGCAGGATACTTCACCTTCAGTCTTTGCTCTTCTTTAACAAGCAAAGGTTTATTTTTAATGCTGGAGAGGTGAGCACAAGTTATTGTTTGTGAGAAATTCATTATTTTCTGTTGTTGGGTGATGAAACTTTCATTTAGTGTCAATAAGTTAATAATTTGTCACTTAATGCACTAAGTTTTTGTTACAGGGACTGCAACGTTTCTGCACTGAGCATAAGATTAAATTGTCAAAGGTAGGAAATATTTGTGAACAGCCTTGATATCTATGTTGAAGGTTCTTCATCTTCATTTAGTGAAAATATTCTGATAATAGAAAAATACTGATATTGTGGAGTTATGATTGTCTATTTATATTTTTGTTAATTTTTTCCAAAGCATAAAATTTCATGTCAAACTTGGTTTAAAATAATGGTTGTTTTGAACCCTAGAAGTCAAGTCCAAACTGTCTCTGGGCATCTACATGCAATGTCATTTAACATTGTAGAACTGGCGGTAGTCCCCAATTTTGAACTCTACAAATTTGTAAGCAAGGTCAGCAAAATTCTGGATATAAGGAGACACAGAATCAGTTTGACATGCACAAATATTCTTTTAGTACAAGTAACATGCACAAATATTTGGAATCAATACAAGGAGGTGATTGCTAAAGCCCCTAATTTGCTGAGTTCTTATATCACCTTATAGGTCTGTTATTGACTTTGGCTAGCATAGGAGATGAAGAAATGTCTGTGAGTATCAATTTGACTTTATGTATAATTGCTTTCCTTCCCATAATTTTCATTAAAATTTGATTTGATTGGTGATCTGTTCTATTTAAAACTCTAGTTTCTGCAATTTGAAGGTCAACGTTTGTGGTCCTTCAGATCTCAAGTACTTAGTTGATGCAACTAAGTCTTTTATTCCACACGTGACTATGGTTCATACAAGGCGTTTTGGACCAGATCCATGCTCTGATAAAAATCCTCCCCCTGATTTAACGAAGTCATCGGACCCCCCATTGTTCTTATTGATAATGAGGTGGTCAAAATATCAGCCATTCTACTGAATCCAAGTTACTCAGAAAGGTATTCTATAAATCCCGGTGAAATGTGTGTAATATACGTTTGTGAATTGCCTGAACTAATGGAAAAATTTGACCGAAAAAAGCTGTAGCTCTTTGTCTGAAACCCGGGCCAAAGTTTAGTGAGCTGCAATCTGGTAAATCTGTGAAGTCAGATCACCAAGGTATTGTGGTAGGTTTCACAGTTAATAGTTAATTAGTCCAGGATAATTATATTATGTATGTTAATATTCTTGTGCCTTAGCCAAAGTAGATGCTTCTTGCTGTGTGTTTTAATCTGTAGGTTTGTGTTATTCTTTAGCTTCATCCCTGTGATGTCATAGGACCTACTCTGCCCAGTCCAATTGTACTACTGGTTGACTGCCCAACAGAATCTCATGTACTTGAGTTGTTATCTGCAGAATCTCTAAATAGTTAGGATGCAGATTTCTCAATCAGCCAACCAAAGTGTGCCAAGACAGTGAATTGTGTTACACCCTGTATTTCAAAATAGGGATATTTTAGTTATTTTGTTTTTTAGGAGTATTTTCGTTATTATTATTACACCAGCATAAAATCGAACCCCTTTTAGTAGACAAAGGAGTCGATAATATAGAGCCCTTAAGTCTTACGCCTTGTTCCTTTCAAACTCCACTTTAGAACTCGATACGAACTTATTACCAAACAAGTTCTCCCATTTATCTATTCTAACAATTTCATCTACAGTATCTAAGATTTTATAGACTTCAATCCTTACCAGCAATTGCCTCTAAGAATTCAACATTTGAATAGCCTACACTTTCATCACATGCCAAATATAGTTCATTTTCATAGTCAATCATTCTCAATAAAAATTCCGAATTTAATCTAGTTAACAATATCACAAATAAATAACTTCTAACAATTAGAAATATATTACAGTTCTTCTCTAATAACAAATAATGGTATTTTAAAATATCTTACTTATTATTTATCACTAGGAGAAAGTGCTGTTGCTCTAACTTAGGAAACGTAGAATATTCGGATAGTACAGTTAAGTCACAATTAGTAATCAAATCGACAAACAATATAATACCTTACTCTCCCTTCTAACTGTATCCCAAATTATGATTTACTGTAATTTCTACAATGGCTAGTCTTACAACACATTTAACTCAACAATGAACTCACTTATCCATGATTCTCTTTTTGTATGTATTCGACGTCCTTTCCATTTAATAAAACCACAATCAAATGTTACGAAAATTTTCTATTAACACCATATCCTTTAACACCAAGATTCTATCCAACTTATCTACTAAAAATATGAAATCCCACTAAGGCAACCCAAGAGGGGGAGTGAATTGGGTTTTTACAAATTTTAATCACAACTTCTATTAATAAGGACTTTTTGCGTACCCACCACAAATACAATCACAATAGAGTAAAGGGAGAGGAAAAGTTTTGCACCACGGTTTATAGTGGTTCGGCTCAACCCAAGCCTACGTCCACTT